>JAOXNT010176958.1:0-21927 GCA_028565815.1 Cletocamptus dominicanus | reverse complement strand
TTCTCCTACTCCTATTCGTTTCAGTTAGTTGCAAACGGACGGCAAAGATACCTCCTTCTATCCTTATTCGCAAAATATTTTCCTATATATTTATAACTTTTTTTTAAAAGCACTTTATTCCAATACGTATACAGCTTATTATCTGCCCTTTATGCATATAGATGGTTTAGTATAGCCCCAACAAATTCTGCATAAAGTTCAAGCAAAAACACTCAGCCCCTGGTAGTTTAGTCAGTAAGCATTTCTAAACCTACTAATCCTACTATCGAAGTTAATACCAATGGTAATCTCATGTGATCCATTGCTAAACTGCTGAAACTTACCAAAGGATAAAGTAAAAGAATATAAGAATTGAAAGTTGTTGAGTTTTGTTCCGGCTATCATGGATAAGGCTCCATCGTTGGCACTATGATAGCTGAATCCGGCCTTTATCTTCTCCTCTAAATATCCGAACAATAAAGTTGACGAGAATCCCATGGGAATTTTGCGAGCCTTTCTAAAGAATACTATTGGTTCTACTGATACCCCAGTATTACCAAATTCATAAAAGGATCCAAGCAAAAAAGTGTAATGTCTAAATACGGATGTGTTTTCATTCATATCGAAGGGTATATCGTCTATTCTACTCTGAATGAGGTTAGGAGAAGTAAACCCGAAATAATAATTAAAATACGACAAATACACTCCCAAATTAGCATCAAAAAATGCTTCTCCTCCTGAAAAATCTGCCAATACTTCATCATTATTATTATACAATGAATTTCCAGCACTAGGATCTGCCACTCTATTATACTCCAAGTTGGTACTTAGACCTAGTGAAGCTTTAAGGTCTCCTTGTTCAAATCGAAAAGCATAACTAAGCCCAGCTCGATACCTGTTAAATGAGGCAATATTCTCGGAAAACAAAGACACACCAAGACCTATATTCTGTGAAAGAGGCCCATTGTAATTAGCTGCGTACGTGTTGGGCGCTCCTATAAAACCAGTCCAATCCGAACGCGTTGCCATTTGCAGATTATGCTTTCCAGAAAACCCACTGAATGACGGATTATAGAATCCTTGATTCACAAAATAGTGATTAAATAAATTCTCATCCTGAGCAAACAGACCTACTGATAATATCGTTGCTGCTATGGTTAGAAGTCTTCTCATTAGACTATAAATTTTACCGAATTAATGAAATGTGACCTTTTACTACCTCCCTTTGACCTTGGTCATTGATTACTGATAAAACGTAGAAATAAGCACCTTGAGGCAATAACTCACCATCTTGATTTCTTCCATTCCAGAAATTGTCATAGTTAGTTTGTTCAAAAACAACCTTTCCCCAGCGATTGTATATCTGGATGTCATTTTCAAAATTTTCTATACAATTTATTACAAAGAAGTCGTTCTTACCATCAGCGTTAGGGGTAAATACTTCCCTAGCTTCTAAACACTGCGGAGCATCGCCTTTTAGAGGAACTCTTAGATTCATAAAAATAGAGCAACCCTCTTCATCGGTAATGACTACTCCATACTCTCCAGCTAAAAGACCACTTAGAGAACTTGTTGTACTATTATCTTCATCATTCCATTGAAATGTGTAAGGTGCCATCCCCCCCGAAACTACCAAGGTTATACTACCTTCTGAGTTTCCAAAATCAGGGCGTATAATGGTATCGACTTGAATAGAAGGGTTGGAGGAGATGAAAACTGAGTCCACTACTGTTATACCATTTGCATCCTCAATGGTCAAGGAATTAAAACCTGACTGGAGTCCTTGGGAGGTTGACGTTGTTGACCCCGTATTTTGCCATATATAACTATATGGTTCTACCCCGCCCTCAAGCTCTGCTCGTGCAATACCATCGCTGTCTTCAAAACAATTATTACTTTGAATAATAACAAAGGACACTTGTATTGGATCAGGAACTGTCAGCTCCAATGTATCTACTTCTATACAACCTAGGGCATCTGTCACCGTTACAAAAACCTCACCCGAGGATAACCCTGTGGCAAATTCCTCAACACTTCCGTTACTCCACTCGTAAGAATATTCCTCTATACCACCAGTTACGTCAACTCTTGCACTACCATCCATTTTGTTATGACCGCTGACATCAAATCCGTTATAGTTAGAAAGCACTCTGCTCCGTAATACCATATCAGAGAGTGCCTGAATCTGAATAAACCCAGAAAAAATACTTTGATCACAGCTATCAATTACCTGAAGTTCATAAAAACCGGCAGGAACATTCATTAAGTCTTTTTGATTTGACACAACTGTTCCATTCTGGCGCCATGTATAGCTATAAGGCTGACATCCCCCCGATATATTAAATTGAATGCTACCATTCTCATCAGAAGCACAGTCAACATTTGTAACACTAATTAGATCAAGTGATATCGTTTGAGCGGTCACCTGTATATTCTCAAGTACATTCTCACATCCATTATTATCAGTTACTGTCACATCATAGCTTCCTTCAGAAACCCCTATGAGGTTCTGGGTTGTGTCTCGGGTATTCCAGATAAACTCATAGGGTTCCGTTCCTCCGTCTACCTCCAACAAAATTTCCCCATCATTACCAGCTGATACTCCGACTGTTATAGCCTCTATTATAATGGGGGCCGGTTCTTCTAAAGTAACTCTCACAACCGTGCGGTCACCAGTATTGATATCCTCAACTATTATTATTCGCTCCCCTGCGCATAGATTCTCACGAGTATTCTCAGGTACATTTCCGGATCCATCATAACTATAGACATATTCACCACTTCCCCCCTGTGGCAAAAGGGTAATTCGAGCGTCACAAGCTCCAGCACAACTAATGGAATCGACAATTATTCCGGAACTAGGAACAGATAATGCAGGACCTACAAAAATAGAATCTATGCTAGTTGTACATGCATTGACGTCCTGTACAGTAAGACTATAATACCCAGAAGATAAGCCAAATAGATTCTCAGAGGTACTCACGTTACCTGTCTGATGGTCAAGCCATCTATAAGTATAGTTGGGTGTACCTCCGGCAATATTTGTAGTTATAGAGCCGTCATTTCTTGCATTGGTTTCAGGCGAAACGTCAACCGTAACAATCAATTCTGCAGGGCCATCAACAGAGGCGCTACCCTCGAGTGTCCTGGGTGGGGTACTAGAATCTGTAATTGTATAGAAATAATCCCCTCTGAGTAGCCCAGAAATCCTCTCCCCAACACCAATAACATTAGTCCCATCACTCCATGTGATGGTATAAGACGGAGTGCCCCCACTTACATTAATTTCGATTGATCCATCACTCGCATCATGACAAGAAGTACTATCCACATTAACAAGCTGCGCAAACAGAGCTCCGTCCAAGTTAATATCACCGGTTTCTAAAACACAGCCATTTGCATCTGTTATAGTACCGCTATACACCCCAATTGACAGTCCCGTCTGTTCCTCCTGATTATCAGGAAGATCACAACACCAACTAATATTGTAAGGGGGAGTTCCTCCACTGACATTCAAGTCGATAGCACCATTACTGTTCGGAGGGTTTACGCCCATGATATTTGGATTTATTACGAGAGGGTCTGGCTCAGAGAGTGTAAACATTCTAGTAATCATACTAGATGAACCATCTGAGATTGTTACACTATACTGGCCAGCAGAAAGTCCGCTTATCCTCGGTCCAGATCCTACAGAACTTGGATCCCAAGTGAAAGAGTAGTTTCCATCACCTCCAGAAACGGAGAGTTCAATACTTCCATCCTGATCTCCAGCACAGTTTATAGAATCTATCAGTATTCCACTCAGAGCAAGAATATCATTCAATGTCACTACTCCATTATCCGCTGCAAAATTCAAGGCTAGCCCCGAAGCATTCTCTATATTTCCACTAGAGATAAAAACCTGACTAGAACTACTAGCCTGACCTATTGCCGTAAAGCATAAATTAAACAATACTTCTCCATCATTCTGAGTAATTCCCTGACCGGACATATCATTCCACTGTAAGTTTAATAGGCCTGGTAAATTTGAAAAATTAGTAGCATCAAAATCGGCAATCGAAGCCAAGATTTGTACGCTATCAAAACGAAGTACATTATCATCCCATTCAAAATCAAGGTCCAAACTCGATATACTTTGGAAATTATTCACTTCGACTGGCAAACAAACACTCCCGCCAGGATTAACAGTGCCATCAGCTATTGTAAATCCAACAGTTGGAGCTGAAACAACATTATTAATATCTACCCTGCCATCTACTTTTGAACTAGGAATAGCGGCACCTGTGCCTTGTGAAAACTCCAATTCCCCTAAAAGAAGAATGCTATTGCTACCTGCAGCCCCTACTAAATCAAAGCAAATGGAAAACAGCACCTCTCCATCCTGGAGGCTATGCAAGTTGAGATTATTATCAAACCAAGAGAAAACCAAAAGTCCCGGGGGAATATTGGGTTGAGTTGGTACACTAAATGAGGCATTGTTCAGATCTGGCAAATCTGCTAAATTCGCTAGCTGCGAGAACTTCAAGACATTAGGGTCCCACTCCAAGATAAATTCTGCACTGAGCATTTCACTAAAATTCTCAACTGTAATATCTACACATACTTCCTCATTTCTATCTCCTCTTTCCATACCTGCGATTACACGCACTGTATTTGTTTGATTAGGATTTATAGAAATAGAGCCATTATCTCTTGCTCCTGTTATCAATACGCCCGATGCATCCTCCACAATCAAGTTCTCAATCGCTAGAACTGTCTGTGTACCAGGAGCACCAGTCAGCTCAAAACACAATTCAAAAAGATCCGCTGGTGATGAGAGTGAGACACCTCCCGCCGTATTGTCCCAATCTACAATTAGACTAGCACCTAGCATAGGGCTTTCTATGGGGTCCAATATGCTATTTTCATCAAAATTGGCAAGGGTGCCATTAATATTAACACTCTGGTAAGTCACAACATTTTCATCCCAGCTAACTGTAAAGTTAGTAGACGATATATTACTAAAATTTTCGGCAGTTAATTGAACACACAAGGTCTGACCGGCGGTACCTGAAAGATCTTCCATTTTGAACAACAACTCTCCTGTAGGTTCATTGCCATTAACCGTTATAGTCGACCCTGTAAGTATAGGGGTCAAAAGCGTACTTTGAGCATTGGATACCTCTTCAGAGCTAAAATCAACAGTAGTCACGCCTGGGCTCAATGCTGTAAAACAAACTGAAAACAAAGTATCTCCATCGCTTAAGCTTTCTCCACTTAAATCTATATCATCAATCCAGCTAAAAATAAGCCGTCCCATATTCGGATTTGCGAAAGAGCCCGCACCTAAACTCGGCAAATTCGCAATATTGGTAACTCTATCAAACCTCAATAAAGAAGAGTCATAGTCCAGGAAGAATTGTATAGAAAGAATACTATCAAAATCATTGACTCTAACCGGTATACAAAACTCGTCCCCTACTTCTACTTCCTGATCTGTCATATAGAATTGGAGCCCTTCATTCGATGACTGGTTTATTGCTATATTCCCATTGACCGTATTACTATTTATGGCACCAGCTGTAGACTTACTCACCGTAAGATCTGTAAACATTAACTCAGTCTGATCGCCAGCTTGTCCAACAGCCTCAAGGCAGACTTCGAACAAAATTGAGTTATCTGGTAGCGTTTCACCCGAACCATCTGAGTCCGACCAGTTGACACTAAGCATCCCAGGCGTTCCTGATCCTTGTGGTGTCGTAATGTCTGTCAATTCAAAATCAGCCAAAGCCGCCAAATTTCTTACTGAACTGAACGCAAAGGCTGTTTCATCCCAGGAGAAATCAAAAATCAATGCTGTCAAATCTTGAAATCCAGTAACTTGTACAGGAATGCAGGCTGTTTCACCGGCATCTACTCTATTACCCGTTGTACTCGCCAGCTCAAAATCAAGCGTAGCGCCATCCTCTATACGCACTAGTCCATCATCCAAGGCTCCATTGACTGCCCTATCCGTAACAGCAAACTCTCCATTCTCCATATTTATCACCGACTGTTCTCCTAAGCTACCGATCACATCATAACAAACGGTAAACAGCTCTGTATCATCAGCAAGGGTCTGTCCCGTCAGGTCGTTATCTAACCAACTTACGATAATTCGATCAGTAGTCATATTTGTAGGAGGTGTGCTAAAAGATGAGGCATTTAGATACAACAAATTTCCAGAGTTCCTCAACTCACTAAACTCTAGAACCGTATCATCCCAAGTAATAGAAAATTCCATTACGATTAAAGAGTCGAAATCCTTAACTGTAAAAGGAACACAAACACTGGCGCCAGGCGTAGTAGTAAGCTCCGGCGCTTGAATTCTGAGACCAGGAGCCGTACCACTTACTGTCACACTGCCATCCGTAAGTGTACCCGGAATTAACATCTGGTTGTTGTCAGCAAATTCTGCGTTAAATAAATTTATTGGGCTGATTCCTGGCTGCAAGGCGGTAAAGCAAACTTCAAACAAGACAGCATCATCTGGTAGCGTCTGCCCTAACAAAGTTTCATGCAACCACGCCATGAAAATCAAATTATCTGTCCCATTAGCAGGAGGGGTACTGAAGCTAGACATCTCCAAGCCTTCAATACCAGCAAAATTTCTTAATTCCTCAAATTGCAATATATTATTATCCCATGACAACCTCATTTCTGCCACAATAAGGTCTAAAAAGTTCCGAGCACTTATAGGCACACAAACTTGATCTCCAACATTGATATTTAAATTAGGGGCATAGATCTCGAGGTTGCTACCTCCTCCAGGACTTACATTTATCTGACTATTATCCGTATTTATAGTAAGCACAGTCTGGCCATTATCAGTGGTTCCCTCTGTTTGAGTAAACTCAACTTCAGCCGTGCCTTCATTGACCGCGTCTCCGCATATTTCAAACAGCACAGCATTATTCATTAAGGTTTCTCCAGATAAATCTGAATCATCCCAAGACATTATGAGGCTTCCTGGTGAGGGCGCAGAAATATTAGATTGGCTAAATCCTGGCAGTGCGGCCAAGTTCTGCACTCTATCAAAAGTAAAGATATTACTATCCCAGTCTAATGTCAGTTGCAGAGTAACAATGTCGACAAAATTGGAAACTCGCACGGGGAAGCACCCAGAACCACCTGAACTCAAATTCAAATCACCAGCAGATAGGGTCAAGTTTCCACTGCCACTGTCTGGAAGTATAGTAATACGCCCCGGTCTACTTGTGCCATTAGTTTCTAAGCTAGGGTTTGTATTTTGGACATTAATATTATTGACAGCAAAAGCTCGTGAAGTATTAGCCCCATCCGCTTGAAAACAAAGTTCCATTAATTCAGTACCATCATTCAACAATCTACCTATTCCATTGGCATCCTCCCAACGAAATAAGAGCTCGCCAGCATTAGCTCCGTTAGCAGGGGTAGTGAGATTCCCATCATCCAACCCGGGTACATTTGCTGTGACACTAGCCGACTGAAAAATTAAATTCTGACTATTCCAGTTGATATCAAAGTCAAGCTGTTGAATATCATTAAAGTTTTGAACTGATAAGGTTAAACAGCCCTGTCCCCCATTAGAGAGCTCAATACTATCCAGTGCCAAAATGAGGTCAGGAGCGGAAGGGTTAATGATTGAAATTTCGGCATCATTAGTTATTTCTTCTACTGGCAGGCCATCAGCATTACTTGCAGATGCATTAGAAATATCAAAAGGCGAAGTACTTCCCGCTGAGCCGATAGCTGTGAAGCAAACCTCAAATAATTGTGTGTTAAAGAATAATTCTCGTCCCATTCCATCTGGATCGGACCAATCCACCGAAATACCTGAGGCTGGACTGCCATTCGTTGAAACGGATGAGCTATTTAGACCATTTAATGCAGCAAAACCTGTAGTTGATGTATATTGTAAAACCGTATTATCCCAAGCAATATCAAAATTGAATGCATCTAGGTCCTCAAATCCACTCACCCGAACAGGCACACAAATAGAAGCCCCTGGATTGACGACTTCATCATTTGCTGTAAGGCGAAAGTCCGAAGCTATTGGCGGAGAATTAACAATCACCAAACCATTTTTGGAGCTTATTTGAGTGACTGGCCCAGAAGTAGGTTTAGTTGCGTTAAGGTTTCCAACATTCACAAAGGAAGATCGAGCAGGCGCTCCAACAATCCGAAAACACAGTTCCAACAATTCCGCTCCCGAGGAAAGACTTTCGCCCGAATTATCTACATCATTCCAACTCACAGTAATTGAGTCGGCTCCCACAAGAGATATACCCCCATTAGTAAATCCTTGTAAATTACCTGGAGTCCGTGATGTGTTGTAGGAAAGCACAGTTGCATCCCACTTAACTCCAAAACTAAAAGATGAAATGGTATCGAAGTTCACTACTGTTAATGGCATACAGACTACAGTACCGCTATCACCAGAGATCGTAGGGAAGTCAAAGGAAAGACTACTTCCCGCCGTATTGGAAACATTCACAATCCCATCTCTAGCCTCAAAGTCTATCGGGTTGAAGCCCCCGTCAAAAAACTCGAGATCTAGCAAATTCATTGTAGAGCTGCTTCCTAAAGATCCCACTGCTTCAAAGCAGACCTCAAAAAGAACCTCTCCGTCCGGTAAGTTTCTTGCTTGAACTTGATTATCAAACCAGCTCACAAGGAGGAGATTTTTTGGTGTAGTCGCAGAAGTTTCCGTTGGATCTGAAATAATGGAATTGTCAAAACCTGGCAACGATGTCAAAGAAGTTACAGAAGAGAAATCAAGAACAGTAGAGTCCCACCTCAACTGAAAATCCATACTTACCACATTCTGAAACCCGGTCACGGATACATCCAGACAAATATTCTCATTTTCAAAAACGCTTCCACCTTCAATTTGTAGCGTCTGAGCGTGGACTATGCCACAAGTAGCCAACCATATGGTGGCCCATAATACAATTCGATACATAATTCGTAGGTTTAACTAGCCAATTTTTGATCGATCAAAACTGCTAATACAGCGTGGCCTTTGCTAGTTTTCTCACAGGCTTCATTCCATTCTGAAGTAATAATGAGGAAGCCACCCACTATATAAACGCAAAGATAGGCAAATATGCTGTGAATGGATCATACATTAGTTATAGATTGACAAAGAGAATATAAAAAAAGTCCCTGACCCGCACATTTGCAGACCAGGAACATAAAAGGCGAACTTAATTGCTTCTAAATAAAGAACAGAACACTCGTCTTTAATTAACCTCAACGTATTTAGTCAAGCAATTAATTTTGTATCATCACCATCTTTCTGGTTTCTACAGCAGTACTCGTTTCTACCTGATAGTAATACACTCCACTGTTATTGAACCATCTAGAAGATACGGCAAATTCGTTGTATCCCTTCCTGAATTTTTCGTTCGTTGTATACACCACTCTACCCGACATATCAGAAATGGTCAATGTTACATCATCGTCAGCAGGAATTCTAAACCCAATAACTGTTCTGTCATTGAATGGATTTGGCTTATTCTGGTACAATTCAAGAGAAGCAGAAAGCTCACTAGTAAACTCAAGCTGTACATTCATTCTATTTCCTGCGAGATCATAGGCCTCAGCAACTGTGAGCTCTGACCCGATAGAAATCACTTCAGATAAACTGGCTGACTCAAGGGTTTGAAAATTGATAGCAAAGAATGCTTCTTTCAATTCTTCTCCAGTAAAATTATCCCAGCTCAAGGTGATAATTCCTTGATCCAATCGATTCAAGCCTAAAAGCTCTTCACTGATTATTTTGGACTCAATACCGTCATAAGAAAGAACTGAAGGATCAAACCTCAAGGTAAACTGGGCACCTAACACAGACTGGGCACCGGCATTAATGACAGCCTGAACATCAGTACCGGCGTCAAAAGCCTTATCATCAACATTCAATGTCCAATCTCCTTGATTACTTCTGGACTGCTGTGCATCTGCATAATACGACCCATCTACATCACCTAGCTTAACTCCAACAAATTGAAGACTCATTTTATCCTCCTGTAAATTCTCACTCATGATATATTGAGGGATAGGTTTACTCCATGGATTCTGATTATCCTCAAATACATGTGACTCATCAATGAATCTCCAAGATTTTCCAGAACTGAGCTCGTCATCCAGTCTTAAAATCAACCTTCTCAATTGAGCAATATCAAATGTAGTAACGCTTTGACTGTTATTGACATCAGCCGCAATCATTTGGTAAGGAGATTCAAACCTATCTAATTGCAAAATATGACGTTTAATGTAAACCAAATCTATAGTAGAAATACCCTCACTATGATCGTCGTTCTTTTCTACAGTCATCATGTAGTTGTAGCCTTTCTCCAAAGAAGGGAACGTAAACTGACCATTCTCATTAGTACTGATACTTGAGACCCCTGGTATATCTGTTAACACTGTTGCATTATCAATTGGATCTCCGTTTTCTGTGAGAATGTAGCCAGCTACACTAGCAAATCTACTACTGCTCCCACATATATTGTCATTGTCGGTAACATTTACAGTTGTTACACAAGAAGCAGTATTACCAGAGGCATCAGTTACATATAAGCGCACCATCTGTACTTCAGCAATATCATCACAGTCAAATTGCACTTCTGGTGCCCTAACAGTTAAACTATCGCCGTTTTCATCTAATCGCTGAACCATAAACGATAAATTCGATTGATCGGTACAATTGTCATCACTATCTTTATCGAGTGAGATTGCTGTCACAACAGCTATTTCAGTTGGCTTGATGTTTACTGTAATATCACTACATCTAGCAGTAGGCGCCTTGTTGTCAATGACAGTTATAGTCAACTCCTCTATAGTCACATTTCCACAGGCATCCTCAGCTCTTATTTCAATCTCCTGTTCTCCTGGAGGCAAAATAAAAACAAAGTTTCCTGTTCCAACTATTATTTGATTATCAAAATTATTGGTAATTTCTACTGGCAATCCACAATCATCCGTGGCAGTAACATTAATAGGCACAGTCACTTGACAATCGTTAGAGGTAATCTCAGCTGTCAAATCATTTGGCACTGTTAAAACAGGAGGGGTATCATCATTTTGATAAATTTCCTGTACGTGTGTCATATCAGTCCCAGTACACCAATCTGTAACCACCCATGTCCTTCTAATTTTAACAATGTTAGGACTATTGTTACACAACTGGAATTCTTCATCTTCGAAACGAATGCCGATATGCTCACAGTCATAATCCACTTCAGGACGTCCCGTTCTAGACGGATCTGTAGAAGAGAAACAAGGTAGATCCAACTGATCCTCAGGGAATGATATCACTCTCCAAGGGGTCGTATCCCTAACAAAGACTCTGTGCTCACAAGGTAACGACTGATTGCCATATTGATCCTCTGCATAGCAAGTTCTGGCATAAACAGGATTACAATCATCTCCCTCAAATTCGAAATCAGTACATACTAAGGAAATATTGTCACAGTTATCTGTTATCAAACCTTCTGCTATCCATTCTGCTTCCGTATTTGCAGCAATTTCATTCAACTCCCTGTCAATATCATCTGTACAGAAAATAGTGTCAGCCTCGCAAGTAAGCTCTGGTGCCACTTTATCTTCAACATAAAGTGTAGCCCAGCAAGTATTGTAATTGCCAGAAGCATCCCAAACGCGGAGGAATATCTCATTTTCTCCTACGTCGCTACACCTGTAAGTTAAACATTCTTGAAATGTCCCATCCCTACCATCTTTACTGATCAATACCACCAACTCCTCATCTGGAGTACAGTTGTCGTAAGAACCATCATCGATAGTTGTGTAACAGATATCGGCCCATCCTTCATCGCTACCTCCACGGTTTGTTAATGTGATATTCGTATTTCTATCACAAATAGGCACTGGCTCGATAAGATCCTCTATTATTACGACTACCGTATCCCAGTCCTCGTTACCACAAAGATCTCTAGCCGTATATATCGCGTCATATATACCTGGTGGCACATTAATATTACTCAGCACCTGACCTGTTAACTGGTCTACCAACTCTACTGTGGAGCTTGGATCTGTATCACAGTTGTCGTCAACAATTACCTCAGGAAGGTTTACATCAAGATCACAATCGTTGTGCTCTACTGTATACCTCACCGTATCAGGAGCAATTATTTCTGGTGCTTCTTCATCCAACACCATAATATACTGAACATGTGTTTCTTCAAAGTTAGGATCACACCAATCCCTGACTCTCCACTCACGGCGAATCTTATATCCATAAGGTAAGCAAATATCATACACTTCATCAGTATAAGTCCTTGCTAAATTACCACAGTACTCATCCGCCCCATCAAAGAATGGACCACTGTAGTAAACTCCATTAGATGGCTCGTCGTATTTCTCTAAATCCCTTGGATCCAAGTCATCTATAGCCACAACACAGCTAACGGTAGTATCTCTTGGCCAAACAATAGATGGTGGCGTATTGAGCTCAACCGTAATACTCTGAGTAGTCATACAAGTCAAACCACCCGGATCAGTCACTGTCCAGGTACGTGTAATGGTACCCATATCAGAACAGTTAGGAAAGTCATTCTCGTCATCAAATGTAAATGTTGGCATCTCACCGCAATTGTCTTGTACAACCGGGCGATAATCATAGGCTACTATGATATAGGCCTCATTCATCATACCTTCAGGTGCACCATTGTAGTCAGTGGCAGCTAACCTCCAAGCACCTGACTTACTTGTACCCTCCAATAACGAAAGATCATCAGACTCCGGCTGAATCACCCCAATCAAATCCGTACAATCGAAGGGCTTACCTGTTTGACTAAATGTAACATTTAGGTTATTGACGCCTGTGCAAGGGGCTGTAGGCTCCTGAATCAAATAATATACATCACCATCAGGAGATATTAATGCCAGAGAAAGACCATTCAAATCGTCAAAAGTAATATCTACATAGACACTTAAACCCACAATGCGCCCATAATCTTGAGAGGAAGAAACCTCACTGTAGTTAGCCCCACCTAAGGCACCAATACCGCCAGCAGGAAAATCAATTGTATCCACCCTAACAATAGACGGATCTCTGTAATCCTCGCACGATATAGTGATATCCTCAATCTCGCAAGTGGGACCTATCTTATCATCTGCCCTGGCATAAGCCCAACAAACGATATTGCCACTAGCATCATACACCTCAGCCTTGATGTCTTCCCCCACGTGGTTGCAAGCTATTACATCACGAGGAAGTAAATTGCCATCGGCATCCGTTAGAGGATTATTGGACTCATCTACAAGCTCTACGGTAAATCCCGAAGTAGGGCACTGTGTGCCCTCATTGGATATCACCATATCAGGTGTCACCACAGCCTGACCACTTGCATTTAGAGCAGGTCGGAAATCGCTACAAGCACACTGAGATTGGGCCTGAGCGTTCTGCGTTGTTACGAGTGTCGCTGCAAGCACCAAAACCGCTACCATAGCGAGACCGAAGGACTGCCCTTTGTAAAATAGAGACCAAACTGAGGCTGCGCCCTCTGGAGGACCGAAACCGAGTCCGTCTCTTCGTCGGATTTTGGTAATTTTTTTTCGCATAATTAAATTAAGTTTAGTCATAGTCAAGGTTAATATGTTAAAAAAAGTTAAAGCCGTAATTACGCAAGCGCATTAACTATCAATGACTTACCCGTAGACGCCTCAACAAAAAGCATCTAGCAAACACACTTGCAAATACAATGGAAAAAACGGGAGTTTTTCCGATGAGCCCTTAACTACTCCCTGTGAACAAAGGCAAATATATATTTATTTTTGTAATACGTTTACGAAAGTGAAAATAAAATCCTTTTTCAAAATTAGATCTTATATAAATCTTTCATAATTTATACCTGCCTGTATTTAAGTCTTTTATACATTAATTATAACTCTCAAGGGCAAATATGAGAATTTTTCTTAATATGTAACGAATTTTTTAAGGTTTTTTTCAGAGTTTAATCAGTCTTTCTCTAAAAGCCTTTGAAATAAGGCCTGCAGCATTGTGTGCGCCGAGCTTTTTCATGAGGTTTCTTCTATGTACAGATACGGTCTGATCCGAGATGTAGAGCGTTTCTCCTATTTCTTTATTGCTGTAAGATCTACTAATGAGGTATAGCACCTGGCGTTCTCTGGCCGTTAAGGCATATCCTTCATTGAGTATGTGCTTCTTTTTGGCCTTAGCGGTTTGATGAGCGTTAACCATTTTAGATTCTATGAGGTGATCCACTTTTCTTACAAAACTTTCACCTAAGCATTGATCAGAACAAACCAAATCAAACCACTCTTCTAAGGTAATCAGAACACTTTGGCTTAAACAAACATTCTTTACGGCAACAGTAAGACTTTGGGGCAAGTGACTTAGAAAGGCTTTTGTGATTTCAGCCTGTTTTTTGTTATTCAGCACAGCTATCAATAATTGAGGCCTGCAGTTCTTCCCTCTTCTTTGATAGAAGTCAAAATCACAAATCAGACTTTTTATTCCTTGCAAATGTCCACTGCGACTATCCAACATTGACCACAAGCCTTCAGCATAAAGTCTGCTTTCCGAAAGGATTATTAACTCAGCAGTTGATTTCACATCTATTCATTTTTACTATAGCTGCAAAACACTTGCCAAAATTAGAAATTCAATTGCCATAGCACAAAATCATGCCATTCACTGGATGCATGGTCCATTAGCCCAGCCGTCATTCCTATGTCAAGAATCTGACTTTTAAACAAAGGGTATTCCTTTTCAAACTCCTTAGAATAGACGAAAATTAGTTTACAGCGTCCTTGCCTCAATAGAACTGTCAAATCATGTCTTGCCTTACCCACTCTTGAGTAATCCAGCGCTGATTTGCTCAAAATGTATTTTAAAGAAGACATACATTTACAATGGGCCTCTGACTCTTCACCTTCTATAAATATCTTAAATGCTCCACTTTTCATTTCCGAATTCAAGAGGTTAATCCTTCTAACAAAACCTCTTAAGGATTCTCCTCTATTCTCCACGAGGACACTTCGCTTATACACCTCGATACGTTGCTTTAATTGATAAAGCTTGTTATCCAATAGTTTGTTAAAATCTTCATCAACTGAGCTGTGCGGCATTAAATTATGCAAAAAGTCAAGTTCTTTTTTAATCGCCTTATCGAAAAAAGCTCCAGTTCTCATTCGTTCTGCTCGGATTCCATCCAGCTTCCCTTTGAAGTACCCCTTCCTTATCTCACTAAAATCCTGCACTGAGTAATATTTATACTTATCGAAATGATTCAGTCAGTTAAGTAACAATAAAAAGACCAAATATTTGCGTTCTTAAGTTACACATTACAGGGTGCTCTAATTCAGTAAGCATATCTTCTAGATAAATATACTAGTCCCTCTATTTCAGTGCCTTAAATCCTAGAAAAAGCTATAAATAATCAAGAAAAATATCTCAAAAATATAAAACACGCTATGACATCCTTCTCAAATTGCTCGCACAAGTATGAAATCCGATAGTTGCACTAACAGCTATGTGCATACCACATATCATAATCATGAGGGTTGAAGGGGTTTTCTATTGGGAGTTTCAATGTCAATAGATCAATGCCATAACCAATCGCCAGGACTGATCTCAGGTATAAGCTTGGTATAAGTAAGGCTAAACAATATTATCTACAAACGCACTCCAAGAGTACTTTCTGCCTGCATCTTTCTGACCTTTGCCATAGCGTTCAAGCACTCCCTTATCAAAAAGACGCTGTAGGTCCTTCGCTAGGACATCGATATTACCAGCGGTCAACAAGCCATTGACATCGTCTTGAATGTATTCTTCAATACCTCCAACTTTAGTAGAAATCACCGGAACAGAAAAATGAATGGCAATTTGGGTAATACCACTCTGAGTGGCATTTCTATAGGGCAAAACCACAGCCTCAGATGCACAAAAATAGTGCTTTACCTCTTCCTTGGGTATGTATCCTTCTCGAAGATGCATTCTTTGCTGTCTATTGCTATCTGCTATAAGTTTAAGATATTTTTCCCGATTGTCGTAGAACTCTCCAGCAATCAGTAAATCAACATCCTCAGGTATATTGGCCTTACTAAATGCTCGAATAAGTAAATCGAGACCCTTGTATGTTCTGATAAATCCGAAGAAAAGTAAATACCGTTTAGAAGTATCCAGCTTTAGGGCAATCTTTGCATCTCTTTTATCTTCTACTTCTCCATATACATTATATACTGGATGAAATAAGCGTTGAACTACCAATTGCGCAGGCAAATTAAAAGAATACAAATCCTTGGCTACGGCCTCTGATAAAACAACAGCATCGCTCAATTGATTCAAAAACTTATGTGTCAATAAACGGTCTGCTAAACGCTTTTCATGAGGAATTGCATTATGAATCAACCCTGTCACTCTTGAGTGCTTATGCATGGATTTTAAAACCGTCGTAAAACATGGACTAAGCAAGGGGATCCAATAACCACATATTATATGGTCATAGTTTGCTTTTTTTAAAAAGCCATTGACCTGCCACCAATTGATGGGATTGATGGAATGAATCTTGCGTTTGATAGAGAGATCGGCAGGTGCAGGGTCATCTGTTGTTTGCTTTTCTCCTGGAAATATCCAATTTGGATATTGAAAAGTGAAATTTATAATGTCGACCCTATTTCCGCTCTCCTGAAGCGCTCTTGCCAGGCTTTCATTAAATGCTGCCATACCTCCTCGGTAAGGATGTGCGGGCCCTATGATGGCCATATTCTTGTATTTCACTACTTCATTCCTATTTTAGTCTCAATGACGTATTTATTTCTTTCGACCGAATTTCTAACCAATAGCTCTGCGAGAAAGCCCGCCAAAAATAACTGTGTCCCAATAATCACCGTGAGAATTCCTAGAAAAAACAATGGACGATCGTCAATATTTCCTGCTGAATGAAAGAGCTTGATAAATGTTAAATAAATAAGGATCAGCAGTCCTACAAAAAATGTTAAGATGCCTAATGCCCCGAAAAAATGCATCGGCCGCTTGCCGAATTTACCTACAAAAGTAATACTCAGAAGGTCGAGAAAGCCATTGATGAAACGCTCCATTCCAAATTTACTTTCTCCGTACTTTCGGGCCTGATGCAGTACCTCCTTTTCCGATATTTTAGTGAACCCTGCCCACTTGGCCATCACTGGAATATAACGGTGCATTTCTCCGTAGACTTCGATTGTTTTTATCACTGGAAAGTGGTAGGCTTTTAATCCACAGTTGAAATCGTGTAGCTGCAATCCAGAAACTCTTCTCGCAACAAAATTGAACAACTTACTAGGCAAGTTCTTGCTTATTATAGGATCATATCTCTTTTTCTTCCACCCGCTTACAAGATCATACCCCTCCTTTGTAATCATATCAAACAGCGCCGGAATCTCCTCCGGGTTATCTTGCAAATCAGCATCCATTGTGACTACTACTTCTCCTCGTGCAGCCTTAAACCCCTCATTCAGTGCGGCACTCTTACCATAGTTTCTCCTGAATTTAATAGCCCTCACCTGAGGATTATTCTCACTTAGCTCTTGAATGATTGACCAAGATTGATCAGTACTGCCATCATCAATAAAAATGATTTCGTAGTCATAAGCTTCCCGCTCGACTACCTTTCTTATCCACTGCTCCAATTCTACTAATGACTCCGCTTCATTGAGCAAGGAAATAACAATACTAAGGTCTATTTCTGACTTGATTTCATTCATGGATTTCTTTCTATCATTTTCTTCTCTTCGTTGTGAAAGCCACGGTTAGTAAGGGCTGCCACTAAAATACTCTCTGGTAAGCCTATGACAGCAAAGAATAAACCAAAGCTAAAGAGAAAGCCCTGCAAAGTAAAACCCGGCTTAAAGTTATCTGGATTATCTAATAGTACCTTGGCCTCTTCTCTCTGCTTTTTATCCATTCGGTCTGCATATTTTTCAAATTGCTCCGCAGATATTTCGTATTTGATTTCGGACAGTTTTGGGTTAAAAAAAGATTCATACCCCATAAAGCCCAAGTTGTAAATTATATAAGCAAAAATAAACAATACCATCAAGGGCTTTAGCAATTCATTGAAGCCCATAAACCCGAATTCAGATGTCAATTTTCTGGCTAGGAGCATCATTCCAAGTAGGGAAGTTACGGCAAAAAAAAGTATATTCCACTGAATAAACAGCCGCCCATTGATCACAGTACCCAAAATAATAACCACTAGGGCGATCATCCCCGTTCCAATCCCAAAGAGAATGGCTTTATTCCTCCATACCGATGCCATAGTCAAAAAACTTGGTGGATCGTATCAAAGCCCGACTTCGGCCCTTGAAAGTCCGATTAAAAAAAGGAGAATTCTTAGATTTTGACAAATTATTGCTGGGTGTTAACCGCCACTTTTTATGAGGATCAACTAAAACATAATCTGCCTTCTCTCCAGGTATAAATTGAACCTCTTCAAGCGGAAATATTCTTCTTGGTCGCATCGACAGTATGTCAAGAGCCAGATCTAAGGCTTTTTCTCCTCCTAATGATTCTAATAGCAGTGAAAAAGCGTACTGCAAACCTATTGCACCGAAGGCTGCGTAGCCAAATTCCTTTTGTTTATCTTCAATAGCTACTGGCTGGTGATTGGCAGTTATCAAGTCTATTTCACCTACCTTAATAGCCTCAATTAATGCTTTTCTGTCCTCATCAGATCGCAATACTGGCCAGAGTTTATACATGGGATCATATTCTTGTTGAGCAGTATAGTCCGCAAATAAATTCATTATCGAAACGGAGCTATACACTTCCTGTCCAGCATTGCGTGCCTCCGCTAACAGACGAATCGAACGCTCTGAAGTAATGGTCATAAAAAAACATGGTACACCAGTAAAATCCGCCAATTTCAGCAGTTGATTCACCCCCATACTTTCTGCCAGGTCCAGTACTCCCGGCAAACCCATCTGCTCTGTTTCTGCACAAGAGTGCACCATACCATTATTTGCCAATGAGGCTTCAATTGGGTATTGCATCATCATTCGATCACACATACCCGTATACCTCAATGATCGCTCAATTGCCCCCAAATTAATCAGGCCATGCCGTCCGTTACTGAAAGCAACAGCTCCGGCACGAGACATATCTATCATTTCTGTGAGCTGTGCGGGTTGTGTGCCTGCAATGGACAATCTCCCCACTGGATGGAAATCTGTTCCGGTCCATTGACTTTGCTCTGAAACGAATCGAATCATGGTAGAATGCTGCACAGGTGGATCTAAGTCAGGCATCACGAAAAGGTGTCCGTATCCGGAACCAAAACCCAGGTTTGATGCAGAAGCAAAGTCTTCCACTCGCTCCGATCCAGGCTCACCTAGCCAAAAGGAAGGGTCTACAAAGCTAGGAGCAAGCACTAAACCTTTAGCATCCAACCGATCCAATGCCCGGTCTGGCCATTTAATACGGCCGTGATGACCTATATTCTCCAGACAGCCATTTCTGATTAAGAGATCACAATTTTGGCCATGCCATTGAGTTTCTGGCTGGTAAATGCAGGCATTACTTATGATCAAATCTACCATTCCACGAGCATTTCGATAAAGGTAGAAAAATCAACCCATTTTTACAGAGAAGTGCCCCAGCTAAAATTAGAATTGTCCTTTTTGTTAAAATCAAAATGGCCTACTCAAGGAGCTTACTCAAACTCAAATAGAAGCCCAATCCTCTATACTGTCGGAATACCTCATGGTCTGCTCTTCTATCAGAAATATCCCTTTGTGCATTCATGCCGACACGAAGCATATTCTGATCTGTCAAATTGAGCCTGACCCCGAAATGGCCAGCCACAGTTGCAACCAGTGCATTGTAGTCGGCAAAATTGTAGTCTAGAAAAACACCACGATCGGGGTTATTCCATTCTCCATTCGACCGCCAAACATACTCTGCCGACAGTCTTGCTCCCATTTCTAAGTCAAGCTTTTTGCTGACGGAAATTAACCTGCCTAGAGAAGTCCCTAGCTGCATCGCATTTTGATATTGAACGAGGCTGTACCCCGTCTCAAGTGTGCTCGATGTCGGTGGCAGCAATCCATTAAGTGAAGCCTGCACCATGGAAAGCATTTCGCTTACCGCAAGTGTATCATAAGAAGACTCCAATAGCGCCTTTCCATCCTGCACCAGATTGTATCTTATAAAGCCTACTTGAATGCCGTAAAGCCATTTATTTGGGGACTGCCACTCTTGACCCAAATTCACTGCTAAGCGATCTATTTGATTAGAGAATGTTTGGTCCGATATTTTTTTAGCGTCCATATAGTCATAAGAAAAAGTGAGATGCGCTGTCTTTTTCCATTCTTTTTGATCCTTATTCTTAATGATAGAATGGCCACTATTATATGAGAAATAAGGATTTATTGATGGCTCAGGAGTAAAAAGAAAGGTCTGTCTCAACTCGAGATAGGGCACCAAGGGCGATAATGTTCTTTGGGGCAATTTCATACTCGCTCCCTGGCGACCTTCTCGATTTTTGAGGAGACCCTTCTGTTTAAGTTTAGTGTCTATCGGTTTTGTAGGTGTGCCTTTCTCTGCATACAACTGTGGTCGGTCAGTTCGTTCTTTATTTGTGGCCTGACTAGAGGCTGATACATGACTGTATGTGGCTGGAGCCACTTTTTTGTTTTTACTCGTAGCTCTCAATGAATTTACATTACTTGTAAATCTGGTACTACTCTGATTTTCAGCACTCACAGTTGTACCTCGATGCTGTTGTGCTAAATCTTGATTGGCACTAAGCGTATTTCTTTCTGACAGCATCCCTTCTAATAAGAAATAACCGATAAGAAGGAAAAAAGAAGCCATAATAGGCAGCCATAACCATGCTCCGATTCTTCTTTTTTTGCGCTCCTCTGTTCTAAGCAAAAAGTCTTGATACATCTCCTCTTTACTCAAAGGAGAGTCATAATTCATAAGCTTATTGCGCAATCTGTCTTCAAAGCTCTTTCCTGACATATAATTCTGATTGAAGCTTTCTTTTCAATAATTTTTTGGCTCTTGCGTATTGAGATCTGCTTGTAGAAGCTGAAATACCCAGTAACTCTGCCACCTCTTCATGTGACCTTCTTTCAAATACGTAGAGATTAATCACAGTTCTGTACCCGTCTGGCAAGCTCTGAATTGCTCTAATCAGCGTATCGTTATCTGGCAAATCGGGTATATCCTCCTCTTTCTCTTGAGCGATGTAGGACAAATCATCTGTAAAAATTAATCCCTTACGCTTCTCTCTTTTAAGCATTTTGAGTACATGATTTCTAGAAACCACATAAATCCAACCGCCAAGCTCTCCCTTAGAAGGGTCGTATTTATGATAATTCTTAAACACTTCTATAAAACACTCTTGAGTATAGTCTTTGGCTTTCTCGTCACAATCACTAAATCTGCGGCAAAGGGTGTATACCTTCTCTACATACTTCATATAGAGCTCCTTTTCCAGATTCTTTTCTTCGTCCGTTTTTCTTTGCGACAAAAACAAATTTCCTCATTTAAGTTTACTGCACTAAATTACTATTTCAAGAATTACCAAGTGTGGCATGACGCCCTATTTTGACTATACTAGCCCAGCAGTCCAAAAACGCTGCATTCTTTTCCCGACTTTTTATCGCAGCAGCCAAAGTTTTTCTAAATAAGGAGCTGCAAATGCTCTTTTTATCAGATTTTCAAGATGGAACCACCTTCAAAACTTGCTCTAAATGAGGCATCCCAATGCCTTGAGCTATATAAAACCAACTGGTTTACTTTGCGTACAATTTGGATGGGAGGCGAAGATTTAGTTTTATTAGTACTTTGTTTTGAGTGGAATTTAGTTGGTGGCAAGAATATTCTTTTTTGCTTTCTATTCTCTCTGTAGCTATGACAAAGGACGATGGAAGGATAAACTTTTCCGTTTTGCTTGGTATTTATTCTCTGAATAT
>JAOXNT010175847.1:3217-18195 GCA_028565815.1 Cletocamptus dominicanus | reverse complement strand
CCGTCCTTTGATATGTCGTTTTTATTAGCTAACATATAATCAATATCACTTGTAAACAATGATATATTTTTTTCTTGAAAATTGCCCTTATCTACATAAGTAGAAATTAATTCTATTGGTTGCCCCTCAAACGGTTCGCTAACTTCATCCATCCAACCCCAATTTATACGCTCAACTATATCAGGCTTTGAATATTTATACCTTCGGGTCCGATACTCCCAAGGCAAATTATTTTTTGGTTCGTATTGCTCGGCTGTTAGATCCAGACCTATATTTGGCCCCATGTAACTATTTCCATTCTCAAAAAATTCTATGTGTTCGATTCTTAGCCGTTTTTGTTCGTCAATGAACCAACTACAATTATAGAAGTCTTTTAGTAGGTTGAAAATATCCGATAATTTTATTTTTGCCTTGGTTGCGGGTTGATCGTAATTACCCGCCAGGATGTTAGATTTTGGCGTTATTAACGGTACTTTTATACCGTCCCGGATTGTTATATTTGACGTATATAAAAACTGGCTGTAATCGTCTAACGCAAAATGTTGTATGTCCGGCGCTATTTGTTGTAAAATGGCTTCTATTGCGTCGCTGATTAAATAAGCATCTCTTAAAATGTATGTTTCTTTTGTAGCTTCTTTTATTAGGTCTAATAAGTTATTTTCATAAATCCATATAGAAATATCCATCCATTCAGAACGTGCGACGGGTAAAAGGTTATTCAATGCGGGGTCGGTTGGTTGGACAAAATAACGCTCTGCATTGTTCGCCGCTTGAACGTCAAACCGTCCCCATCGGGTTGGGTCGTCACTACCTAAACCGGAACCAATAAACCCAAAATGATTAACCCCGGCCACATATTGGAAACCTTGCGAATCTGTTAAAATATCTTCCTCCGGTATTGGTTCTATTTGTATACCTGCTATTGGCGGCGCGGGGTTATTGGTTAAGATTCGGCAATAAAAAGGGACTTCAAAAACGCGTACTTTGTTAGTTCCGTTGCGCTCATGAAATATGACCCCTTGGTAGTTCCAAGCTACATAGGAATTTTGCGCGTCATAATTTGCAAGGTAAATAAATTCGTTTGTGTCTGTATCAAATATCCCTTTGCGCTTGTATGTTGTAATTTGTTGAAAACTTGCAAATTGATGGTCTTGTGTGTTGACCGCTCCGGATACGTGGGTTAAAATACTACCTGTCGGATTCCCTGACCCGGTAATTATTTCAAAATAGTAATCATTTGCCAGATTCCCTAAATATCGGTATTGTTCGCCGTTTTCACTTTGCCAGATTGACAAAAAATCATCATCTGTCATTGTAATATTGAACATACGGAACATTATTTGGCTGTTTGCCGTCTCTCTTATTTCATACCTAAAATTTGATGGTATGTGCTTTAATTCGTTCGTATATTCGCCGCTTACGTCATATTCACCCGACACAAAAAACATTCTTTTACCTTCCTTAAAAAAGTACGTTTCTTTTAATTCCGTTTCGTCAAAAATCGGGCTTATATTCGTTTCGTAATATGTAACCCCGGATAATGAGGTTACAACCGTTGAACCGGGTATGTAGACTTGTAAAATAGGGTTGGCGTTTATTTCTACGCGTCGGGTCCGGGGTGCTAATTTTATTAGGTCAAATTCCTTTTCTAAACCTTCCAATATTTCTTTGTATTGGTCGGCTGCCTCCGGTTGTACTTCTATAATCCTGTTATCCTCGTCAATATCACAATCAATAATACTAAAAGTACCTACCCAATCATTAACTTTCCATTCTGTTAGTTCATTTTCGCGCGTATCAATATATATTGTAAAAATGTGTTCAAAGGGTTGGTTTATAATTAAATCAAAATCCGAACGAACAAAGGTTAACTTTTCGGTAAATACCCGCCGGAAAAAATAAAACTCGCCTTCTCGCGTATAATCAAAACGCGCATTATTTGACCATAGCGGGTTAACTTCTTGCTTTGTTTCGTCCGATAATTTTATTTTGAACCGTAAATCCATGCAAACAATATAATATTTTTTTTATATTTGTATTGTGCTACTCTTTTTTATAGTCTTTTGTTTTAGCTTGATTAAGTGTTGAAATTTAACCCGGTTTTCTTGCCGGGTTTTTTTTATGCTTATCTTTTAATATAGATACGTTTTCTATTCTTATAAAGTTCTACTACATTTCCGGCTCCATCGGTATATATTTTTCGCTCTCCTTGTTTGCTTATCTTATTGACTCCTTGCTCTAACGTTGAAAGGTCCGCGTTTTGGCTACTACCCGGCATCAATAAAATATCCGATTTTGGCCCCGGGTTCGATAACTCATTAAATTGATTTTCAAAAGTTCCTTTTCTTAGCGCGTCGCTGATTCCCGGTAATATACTTTTGTACTTCTTTGTCTGCTTTGCGGGTACAATAATATGGGCCTCGCCTCTTTCAGCGAACGCGGGTTTTCCTTCACTTTGAAAACCTAAATAAGTGTCATTACCTGACGCATGCGAACCGCCGCCAATAAATTCCAAACCCCCTTCGCTAAATTCTTTTTTTGCTAACTGTGCGGCTCTAACTTTTGACGCTATAAACGAACCCCACATAACGGCAATGGCCGGAATCGCCAAAGGAAAACCCAATTGACTCCAAATCATAGCCGACGCGCTAACAAGGTTAGACGCTTGTTGAATAGTTTGCAACCGTTGTTGTTCCTTTTGCGCTTTTTCTTGCTCCTTTAGCGCTTGTTTCTGGTTTTCTTTTGCTTGTTGCAATTCCTTTTGTGCTGTACTTACTTTGTGCGCAAAACCCGCGTTTCTGTTTTGTATTTCTACATTCAACGCATTTTCGGCCGCTTGCACTTCTCTTTCGCTCGCTTCTACCGCTTGGTTTGCTGCTTCTACTCTGGCGGCGCTTAATTCGTTAATCCATTGGACCGCCGATTGGATAGCGGTTTGGAATGCTTGTTTTTGTTCGTCGTCTATATTGATACCTAATTTTTCCAATAATCCGCCGCCATCATCTGGCTTTATGTTTTCTAAATCTTGATCTAACTTCGCCAATTGATTTTTTAAAATTTGGCGCTGTGTATCATTTAGGTTTTTATTTAGTTCTAATGTTTTGCGTATCCGGGCTTTTTCCTGTTCGATTCTAAATTTTGTCTTTTCGGCCTCGGTGCTTTTCTCTAAATCGAACTCGCTTTGTTTTAGTTGTTGATATTGTTCAAATGCTTGTAAATCGGCGCGGGCGCGGGCTTGTTGCAAACCTTGTTGTAATGCGTTTAATTCGCTTACTTCTTTTGCTGTATCAATCGGAATTAAATCCGGGTATTGATTATTTAATTGTTGTAACTTGTTTATTAGATCGCGTTTTTGCTTTATTGTAAATTCGGTTTTTTCAACCTCCGAACGTTGGACGGCTTCAAATTCTATTTTTTCAAGTTCTTGTATTTTATTGAACTTATCCAATGCCGCTTTTTGCTCGGCTTGTGACAATTCGCGCGCGGTCTCTGCTAAATCTTGGTTTACGGTTTTGCGCTCTCTTACTATTTCCAACAATCGACCTTCTATTATTTCCGATAAGCCTAACGACCTTATTTTCTGATTTAGAACAACCGCGTCGGATTCTTTTATTAATTCGTTGGCGTCTACTTGTACACCTGTGAATTTCTGTATCGTTGCTATTTGTTTGTTAAATGACTCATTTGCTAACGCTTCCGTATTTTGTAGTATTTTTTTTCGTTCCTCAAACGTTAGCCTTTCGTCGTTTAATTTTCTTTCGTTGATTGTTTTTTGATTGTCAAAACCATCTATCAAAATATCCAAATCACGTTCCAACCTATCTTGGATTAGTTCGTTTTGGGTTCTTTCGTTTTGCAACCGTACTAAAGTCAACCCCCTTTCGGCGGCTGCTACTTCTCGGTATGCCTCAATTTGTTGATCTAAAAGGCTTTGAACGTCCTGGTTATTTCGGCGCCGTATATCAATTTCGGTATTAAGCAAAGAAAGATTATTTTTTGACAATTGTATTTCTTTTTTTGCTCGTTGCTCGGCTGCTTTTTGCGCTTTCCGCGCGGATTGTTCGCGCTCCTTAAAACTTTTTGTTGTGTCGTCTGCTATTGCGTTGTTTTTTTCTTCTATTGTTGTCAAATCCTCAATAGACCGGGTTAATCCTCTGTTTGCCTGTCTTACTCGGTGCTGGGCATCTGCTAAGTCTAAAAATCTATTAGTAGTTTTTTCGGCCTCTTCTCCTATCTTTTTTATCCCGTCTGATACCGTTTTTTGGTCGTTTTTATCTAAACCCGTCGCCGCTTGTATTAATGCTGAACCCATTTTTTTAGCACTTTCGGCCGCTTCATCGGTTTTTCCTGTAAATAGGTTTTTTATTGCATTACCCGCATTTTTAAATAAATCCGGTATTGCCTTCAATCGGTTTTCAAGGTTTTCTTTAATGGCTGTTCCTAACTTTTGAATCCCTTGTAAAGGATTTTCCGTAAATTTCAAAATGGCATCAACAAATAAATTTGCGGCCTTGGTTGCTATACTTAGAGACGCTTGTAAAATAGCGCTTGCTTTTTCCATTAATCGAGCGCCCCGTTCCGATCTCTTAAAGGCTGAAAATAAAACACCTAACGCCGCACTTATTGCCGTTAAAAACAATACAACCGGATTAGCTAATAACGCTTTGAACGCTGAACCCGCACCGCGCGCCCCGTCAATGGCTTGTCCAATTGGTCCCGGTAAACCTTCCCAGGCTTTGGCGTAATCTCCGACGCTTAACGTATGTTTCCCGGTTGCCTCTTGCAACCGCTTCATTTCCTCATATATTTGTTTTGTTTGTTCTTCAAGTTCGCGCCCGGCTTTGGTCCCTTCTCGTTCGGCCTTTGACATTTCATTCAACCGGATTTTATTTAAGCTATATTGCGCGCTTAATTCGTTATAACTTCCCGCTTTTGCGGTTAATAATTTCGCTTCAAGTTTATTAACTTGGTTCAACTTTTGTTGTTCCAGTTTTAATTGTGCAATCCTTTTGCCGTTTTCACCAAGGGCGGCGTTATATTTCTCGGTACGGCGGGCAATCTCGGCCGCTGCTTTGCTTTGCGCTTCTAATTGGTTTTGGTGTTCTTTTTTAGTGACGTTTAAATTCTTTATAGTTGATTCAAGTTTAACGGCGTTTTTGCGCTCCGTCTCCCGTAATGATTCTAAACGCTTGTTTACTTCTTCCAGTTCGGATATTAGCGCTTTTAATTCGCCCGTATCCTGATATAAATCACTTGTTTTAATTGGATTGCTCATTTTCTGGGCTTTAATTGTTCTTTAATCGTGTTCAAGGCTTCATAAAATGCCAAGGTATTCATTTTATACGCGTCCGGGCTTAAATTGTGTTTATTTATTAGCATTACGGAACGTTCAAAATTTTGAATCATTTGTACCTCCAAACCGCCCGCACCCACAAAATTTTTAGGTTTGTACAATGCGTTTATTTCGTTGTCAATGTCTGCAAGTTCAATATCTGAATTATCAATGATGCTTTTTAAAATCGCTTGGGTCCTTGCTTTAAGTAGTACAAAAAATTCTTTTACTTGGCCGTCTCCCGTATTTGGGAAAAATACGCTAAATTCAGACTCTATTTTTTTTTTAAATAGGTTCAATGCTTTTTCGATAATGTTAACAGGTGCTTTTTTATGTGCTAACTTTTCAATTATTCCCTTTATCCCGGATTCGGTTAAGTCTGATTCATAGACTGGGCGCCCGTCTATTTCTTTTATTAAACATACAAAACTCATCATTTTGGGGCTGCTTTGAGTAATAACAAAATGTAAGTTTTGCCGGATGTTGGAAAGTTCCGCTTTTGCTTTGTCCGGGCTCGTATCAATCAACCTTGTTATCAAAGCCAATTTGTTGTCAAATGTTTCTAAATCGCTGCCTATATTGGCGTCAATCGTTGCGTATAACTGGTATTTCTGAAACCTCAAAATCGGTAAATCTTGAATGGAATCATATATTTTTATTGTATGTCTGTTATACGTTACTAACATTTTGATAGTTGGTATTTTACTTCCAAATCAATTTTAAACCCGCCATAAGGCCGCATTAAAAACTGCCTTTGTATTTCTTTATGGCTGAACCTTTTGTATATATTATCCGCTTCATTGTATATACGCTGAACGCGCAAAGGTACGCGCGCTTTTTGTAAGGCTTCCAAAACTTCTTTTTTTACATTTTCGACCGTCCATTGGTCAACCGTTGCCCCTGGGTCGGCTTCTGGTGTTGGATATATCGTTCTAAAATCAAACCAGGCTATCAATGATACATTAGCGGTTATAAATCCTTTTTTTTTACCAAAATCGGCAATGGTTTCCGGGTCTTGCGAATGGAAAAAAGAAAAGTTTCCAATTTTATCATTTGGGAATAGTGAGAAGTATTCGTTTAATCCGGTATAAATAACGGGCGTTGTTTCCTCTCGGCCTTCTTTTAGTTCTTTATGAATCTGGCATTTTCCAAAACAAAAGTTAAACCAAGGACAACCGATTTTTAAAAAGGCTGCAATTTCGTCTAATGCTTGGTCCAATAAGACGGGGTTTTCTTTGTTTGGAATTGTTACCATAATGCCAATATTCTATTTTTAAAATCTATTCTTATACGTTCTTTTAAATAGTCTTTTGATTTGCTGTTTAAGCCTAAAATTTCTTTGGAATACTTTAATTTTAAGTCTTTTGTTTTGTGGTCGTCTGCTACTATTTCAAAACTATCAATATTAAATTCTATTCTCATAGAATCATAAAAATCTCCGGTATCGCTTAACGTTACGCGGTCGTATGGCTGTCTTTTTCGCTGCTTTATTAGCACTGTTACGGGTGTGTATGGCGGGCGTATTTCTTTCCCGGTCGCCGTTTTTCCGCTAAACATTTGTTGTTTATTAGATTGTAACAAAATATCCTCTTCGACATTGACAACATTTAATATATGTTCGTCGGTCTTGGCCTCAATATCCTTTAAACCCGTTATGATTTTTTTTAATAATTCCATTGGCTCCGATTGCTTTATATTTTACGCCTTTTTTCTGGCATGGTAAACAGACGCTAATAATATTTTTTTGATCCAATTTTATAGCTTCCAACGCTCCTTTTAATTTTGTGGATAAACTGTTTTTGTTATTACCGCGCGTGTCTCCCTCAATCTCGTAAATCAATTGGGCTTGTGTCATATTAGACTCATTCCTATTGATACGAACGTTAGAATTGAACGCCATTTCCCGCAAAAAATTAATAGCTAATTGATAGCCAACAAGATTTTTAAAAATGTCACGTTGTTCTATCAATATTTGGGTATAATCGCAAACAACATCAAAAACCGGATTTAATCCATAGTTTGTATCTAATGAATATTTTGTGCGCCGTAAATCCCATAAAAACCCGGCATGATCCGCGCTTATTGCCCGCGCTGTAAAATAGCGATTGTGCGGAAAATAAGATAAACCGCGAATGTCAAAGGTGTAATTTCTTACCCCGTTTATCGGTCGGCCTACAATCCCGGTTGTATGATACCCTAAATAATAAATTT
The DNA here is from genome assembly GCA_028565815.1 of Cletocamptus dominicanus. Lineage (NCBI taxonomy): Eukaryota > Metazoa > Arthropoda > Copepoda > Harpacticoida > Cletodidae > Cletocamptus > Cletocamptus dominicanus. The sequence goes on along the minus strand of JAOXNT010175847.1, from coordinate 10,652 downwards.
GGTTCGCTTCTACTTCAAAGTTTAAGTTAAAAGTTTCACTACTACCCGGGCTATTATAATTTATCTGGTGTGTTTTAACCGGGTCTTTCTCTCCGGCTTTGTACAAAATTATTTCTATGTGCTGGGCTTCTTCAAATTGTACTTTTAACTCTCTTATCCTTAATAATAGCCCTTTATGCTTGTATGTCGGGGCTATTTCGATACCAACAAAATTATTTAAAGGCAATTCGCTTGTTTCTGTTAGGTTTCCGGATACCTTAAAAAGGGTATCATTGTCCAACAAATTACGCGCCGTTCCTCCGCTTGCTTTTTCAGCTATCCAAGTGTTAACGGCCTCTAAAATTGCGTCCTCTGTTTTCTCCTTCAACCATTTGCTAAACTCTAAATTTATGGTCGTCGGGTCCTCAACGATTTTATTAAAATCCGGCGCTATACTATATAAATTCTGGATTGTTAAAAGCGGGTGAAACGAATTATAATATAAAGCGGTTTCGCTTTGGGTTAAATCGGTTGTCAATTCCTCCGGGGTCCCTTCATTTTCTATAATAGGTACTAATTTAACCCCGTTTGGATCGTTGTTTTGTCTCCAACCGATTAGCTTTATAAATTCTTGCTTTATTTCATCCGCTTTATACATAACTTACAAAAATAAGGGGCGGCGATTAACCGCCCCAACCTATAAAATAAACAAATATGGAAATTACGAACTTGCAATTGCAACCTTCATAACAGGACTGGCGATTGTAGCCGGGTCGCTCAATGACGGCGTAATAAAAGCTATGGCAGTGTGAAAACCATAGGCCTCTACTTTTGTAGCTGTCAAATGTGCGGACGCTGCCCCGTTTAAGGCTGAACCATCTACCGCATCGTCATAAAAATACGTTCCAATTGGTAAATTTGCTATTGGCAAAATTTCTATTCCCCAACGGTGTTTATGGGTTTCGTTGCCCAATACGCAATCCGGTTGAAACTGTTGGACCCAACCAACCGCCCCCGCTTGAACGGCGTATCCTGTGGCCTTATGGCCTGCGGCATTGGCTAAACCGTTGGTAAAGTGGAACGTCTTATCATTGTATTGGTACGTCTTGTTTTCGCTGTTAAACTCGCCTTTTTCGATTAGACGGTTTCGTACGTGCGACTCCAACGACGGATTACCCACAACATGGACGGGGCCAAAAAAATCATTACCGGAAAACAACGGGTTAATATCACCTATTACGCTGTCTTGTTCAGCAAGTGGCGCAACAACAACGTTACCCGTTAGAGAATAACGGCCGCCAAGATCGTCGTTTAAAACTTGCGTTTTGGACGTTTCAAGGGCTGCAAGTGCGTCATTATTCGCTGTACTCAAAAACTCAAAAATGAATTTTCTCATTTTCTGGTCAAAATCCCGTTGCATTGACATTTCGTTATTAAAATGCTGTGCCGGGTAAATGTGGAATGACCAAAAATAATGCTTGAATGTAACATCTACCAAACGCGAAGTATTCGGGCTGTCTGATAGATTAACGGGTATTGTTTGGTCCAAAACTTGTACCGTATTATCAAAATCGAATACAGGAACTTGTAATTGTGAACCAGCGGCCGCAATTGCTTTTTCCTTTAATTCCTCGGTAACAATACCCATTGGATCATTACTTTGGGCTTGGAATAGGTCAACCGCGCCGTATTGGCTTGCGCGCGTTTCCCATTTATCGATTGGCGCTTTTGCTCGGAACGCCTGTAACCGGGTATTTAATAAACTCATTTTAAAATAATTTTAGCGGCGTCCCTTTGCCACTGTTAAAAAAAATAATTTGGATATGTTCACCCGCTAACTCCCTTTTAGCGGATTGGCAATTCATCTACCTGGTTCTCTTTTATAATCTCTGTTTGACGCTCTGCAAATTTAGGATTTGTTTTTGCTATACCTTCCACTTTTAGAAGATAATCAACAATTTTTGTATTGGCGTCCATCTGTGTTTTAACGCCGGATAAATCCAAGGTTGTTGTATTCCCTGGCGCGGGGGTTCCCGTTCCCGCTCCGGTTTTTTGTTCTTGAACTTCTATTAAATCTTTCATCCTGTTAAGGATTAATTCGGACGGTTTGAATGGGTTTAGCCCGTTTTCGGGGTTCCTCATTATCTCACCGTCTTTATCCCTAAAAACAAGTACCTTTTTCCCGTCGGCACCTGTTATATAATCCGGGTTTATAGCTTTTAACAAATCCGTTTTTCTATATTTTATCGTTTCTTTCAATATGTTTTCGGGTATTTCTTTCTTAAAAGTAACCCCGGATTCATTTAAAGCATTATCGAAAAGATAATTTAGTTCAATTTGCTGTTTCTCTGTTTCGGCCGCTTTTATTTGCTCTAAAAATGTGTTTTTTTCTTCCTCAAATGAACTCCGTACCTTTTTCAATTCGCTTTGTTTGTCTGCAAGTTGTTTTTTTAGGTTTTCAACCTCGCTTTTTAGCGCGTCGCCTGCTCCGGTTTCGATTTCCTTTTTTAGCTTGTCCCTTTCCACTTCCAAAGTTTTTATTTTTTTCTCAAAATCGGCGTTTGGCGTTGTTTTCAACTCGCTTATCACTTGTTTAAGGTGTTCGTATGTTTTTAATCCTTGCGGTTTTTCCTTTCCGGTTAACTCCTTAATGTCTTTATCGTATTGCGAATGTATTTCCTTTACCTTGGCTGATATAACGGCGTTTTCATCATTTTGGCTTAACGTCGTTATTGCTACCAATTGTTCATCTGTTAAGGATGAAAGAACCGGGTTTTGTTTAATTATTTCCTTTGTTAACATTTAATGTCTATTTTTTAGGTTCGTGTAATATTTCTACGCGGGTATAACCCAACGTTTTTAGGCTTTTTTGAGTCTGCAACCATGCGCGCGGGTTAAACTTCTTTATATTTGGGATACTCAAACGCTCACCCGTTGCTGGGTCAAATTTTACTTTTTCCAATAAAACGTGGTATAAATCTTTTTCGTTCTCTGGTACTTCGTATCCATTTTTTTGCTCTGCTTGTTTTGTTTCCTGCGCTTCTGGCGCGGGGTTTTTCCTTGGTCGTCCCATTTTTTTTAATTTAAATTATTTAATATTTCCGGCTCCGGTTCTGGTTCCGGCTCCGGCTTCATTTCCTCAACATATTTGTTAAACGCTTCCTTTATTTCATTAATCCGGGCGTTAAAATCCCGTTTCAATCCAAATTGTTCTATTTTCGTGTTTTCCCTCTCAAACCGCATTATAAACGACGAAAGGTTAACTTTTGTTAGATAATCGTTGTATTTAATATCGCCGCTCTTATACATTTCTGTAACCGCTTCCGGGGTCTTATGTCTGAATGGGTCAATATTAGATATAATTTTTGCCCGTCGTAATTTCTCCGGGTTGTTTCTGTACTCTGTATTTATATACCTATCTTCCAAAATGTTTAGTATATCCGCGCTGAATCCTAATTTTTTGGCGGTTTCGTACATTTGGAATAGTTCGGACTTTGTGAAAATATAATGCTCCGTCCCTAACGAAAAATGAACATCTTTAAAAGTTTTGTACCTTAAAAGGCATATTGTTTTTATTGTCCACTTAATAATCGTTTCAAAATTCTTTTGTGGCTCTAACAACTTGGTTTCTAATGACTCAAAAATACCTTTTACTTGTTTTTCGTTTACGGCCTTATTATTTATTGATTCACCCGCATATCCGGCCGCGCTCAAAAGGATTTCTTTTTCTCGTCTTGAAATATCCTCATTATTATAGTCTAAACTTGTACGATCAATAGTTAGTACGCTTACCGGGTTCCGTAAATCGGTTGGGTTGTCCAAGGTCGGCGGTTCAACTTCTATTGTACTACCGGGTCCAACCAGTTTATTTTTACTGCATACGGGGCATTCTGACGGCTTCCCGGCTTGCATTAAATATTGGCCTGCTTGCGTCTTTAAAAATCCCCCTTCGCAATAGTGCCCGGTTTCTACATCCTCAAAATCGCAATCCTGCGCGAATGATGAATATATTGGATAGCGGGCATATAAATTTAGATGTTCGTTTGATATGCTGAAAAATAACAACATATCCAATTTAGACAAAATCCCGGTTAATGGCGATTTTTTAACCTCCGGTGTTCGGTGTGTCAATGGTGTTGACCATAACCAGCGGGCCGGGCAAAATCCCAAATTATGGGCTGTTTCCGCTTCCAATTTACCATCTTTGTACACCCTGTAATATTCATCACAAAAAAGGGCGGTTTTTTCGCCGGGTTGCTTAAACATTAACCATATTAAATTCCCTTCTTTATCGGTGTCAAAATCTAAAACCGATTTTACAGATAAATAATAAAAATACGGTTCTGGCTCGGCGGTTGGTTCGGCGGGCATATCTACAACAACGATTGAATTAATCGCCGTTTTCATCGTTTCCCAACCTTCCGTTTTCCAACGGTCAAAGAATCCTTTTAAATATTCGGCGGCGTCTTGTTCCTCTGTTTGATTGCCAAAACTTAGGCTAAAATATGGATTCCGACCATCAAATATTTTATACAGAAAACTAAATATTTGGCTTGTTAAATCGTATGTTGGGACGGGCGTTTTTAGTAAAGATGCAAAAGTATTATACTTATCCGGCGGCAGTAACCCCCGAACAAAATCTAAAAAACTGCTAAACGGGTTTGAATGTATCCCCGGGTCCGTATGCAACAAAACCCGGGTCTCATGTTCGTTAATCGTCGGTATTAACGCTTTTTTCCCGCTTGTTTGCTTTTTTATTACTTTTATCGCTTCCGCTTTTTCCATCTTCTAATTTTTCCCAACCGCCGTTATTAGATAGCGCCAAAATGCGCGCGGCGTGTTCGGGTGTAAATTCCTTTATTCCTAAAATTGGATGTTTTAATTTCATGCTTATAATTCTGTTAGTGCGTCAAAATCGGACGGGGTGACAACATTAAACCCATCGGACCAATTAGGGGCAAATTGAAATTGGATCATATTCTTGTCCGGTTCCTCATACATGCCAAACCGTTTATCACCAACGAACAGGGAGTAAACCGGAATAGGTTTAAATTCTGTCGGGGTCTCTTGGTTGTCCACAAGACCGCCAATTTGCCCGTTTTCGTTAACAAGGAAAACCCCCACTTTTTCGCACATCAATTTTTTTACACTTTCGGCCACATTTTGTTTAAGGCCTAAAAAACTGCCTGTAAACGTGGTTGGATTGCTACCAATAACAATTGGCATACCTCCGACCGTCGTATTTCCCCCGCCATACTCGCGTACTTCGCCCGGCTCGCTGACGGGTTCCGTAATGAACGGGCTTACAACGGCTTTTGTGTCGTCGGTTGCTGTAAGCAATGGCGTCCAAGTGGCCAGAAGTGCGGCGTCTGCGGGCGTCAATGGGGCCGCGCTTGTACGCCTAAATATTAGTTTCTGGATCTGTCCAAAGTTTTCTTGGCATTCATCCGGCAAAATATCTGCGAGCGCTGCGGATTTAGGGCACGCACAAAGTAAAGCAGTAAAAAAAGATATTGATTGCATGTTTAAAAATTTTTAATTCTCAATATTTGGTATAAATATATAATTTTTTTTATTATCGTGTTGTGTTTCTTTTGCATAGGTGTTTAAAAGGTGTCCTTTCTGGATACCTTTTTTTTATCATCTTACTTTTATTTTCTTTTTTGCTTTTGTTGTTAGCCTGATAAATGCGTACCGGGCCGCGTCCAATGCGTGGTTAAAATCGTCTATTGGTATGCTTGCTTTTTTATCGTTCCAACTATATAACCGTAGTTCTTTTTTTATATTATAGCTTTGTTCAGTAACTATAATTTCATAATCCAAAATTGCTTTTATACTTTCTGATACATTCGGTTTGTAAGCATTTACCAGATTGAAACCTGCTTTTATAAGGTCGGTTTTGGTTCTGTTTTCGTTAGTATCGCATATAATTAAATCCTTTTTTCTTTTTATATGCTTTTCCAATGATTCTTTTAATGTTTCGTTTGATAGTTCGGTATTATAAATACATTCGTCTAAATATATTATTTTGCGCCGCTTGTCAACTGCTACCCGTACCAAGGCCAACGGATCAGGAAAGAAACCAAAATCCAGTCCGTAGCAATAGGCTAAGCTTTCATCAAATTGGCCTTCTCTCCAATTATTATAAATTGCACCCTCGGACCGCTCCAACCAACCGCCCAGAATTTTATGAATGTACTTTGATAGATTGGTTATTTTTATGTTTTTGATGTTTTCTAAAAATGACGCGTCCAAATGTTTAATATTGTCCAAGTATGTTAAATGTATGTGCTCAACGTCCGGGTGCGTTGATATGGGTACATCTTGACCGTCTATTTTTATATATTTATGCGAATTTTCAAACCAACGGCCCCATATCCAATGGTCTACGGTCGTTGGGTTCAAAATCAAAATAACGCGGTTTTTAACTCCTTTTGTTCTTATTGAAAGGTCAATTTTATCAAAGGTATCTTCATTCGTCAATTCTTCCGCTTCATCCAATACAAAAGTGGTGATACCTTGAATAGATTTTAAATTGGCCGTTTGTGTTCTGGATGCTGTTTTGATACCAGAAAACAAGATTTCGCTTTTTGACCGCTTGTTTATTATCTGTTTGCGTTTAATGTCAAAGTCATTACCCGCGTTTATTAGTTCGATTTTTTCGGTAAATTCCGGAATGACTGATATATGGGCACTTGTTAACGTATAACGAGAAAATAGAATCCTGTGGCCTACTTCATAGCTTAAACGGACCAATAGCGACGAAATAGAAAAAGATTTGGACGCACCCCGGCCGCCCGTTATTAGAAAATATCTTTTATCACTTGTAAAAAGTGGATCATATTTTGAGTTTAAAACAATCAATGTTTTACATTTGTAATATAAAAACTCTCATATCGCGGTCATCTAAAAAGGCATTTCGCTATCCGGGTTATCTTGCGCCAAATTCGGCTCTTTATTCTCAACGGCTGCCGGGTTCCCGTTAGACCAAAAGACGCGCCCGTTACCAACGTAAAACCGTTTTTGCTTGGCTTCTCGTTGTTCTTTTGTCTGTGAAACATACGCCGAAACGTTTTGCCCCCATTCGTTGTACCCGTCGTTTATAACGATTGTTAGGCCTATACCCGGCAAACCTTTTTTATTGACTGCTTTTAATAAGGTTTCCAGATTTTCTTTTTTAATGTAAATGTCCTGTAAACTTGCCATATTATTTATTTTTCTGTTTTGTCTTATATTTCGTTTAAATACATATTAATACCTATCAATAAATATTCCGACATTTCGGTTAAATCGTCGTCCGTATGTTGTTCTAATTGCTTAGTGGTATATGTTTTTATAACTTTCCCATGTTGTTTAACTACAAACAACCATTCATCATTTTGGTCTGTTTCCTCATACCCGTAATAAAAACTTAATTTTGTTTTATCGCCTTCCCAAGGCTTAGCCCCTTGGATTC
>JAOXNT010174736.1:5930-22227 GCA_028565815.1 Cletocamptus dominicanus | reverse complement strand
ATCCAGGTGACTTCAGTATACTCACAGTGCCATTACAATGAAGAAATATTTGTTTGGTTTTGAAGTCGTGGTCAACCAGAAGAGTTAAGACTCTACAAGATAAGTATGCCTTTTTGGGCTAGAGCCTCATTCCAGGCCATAATAATCAAGTGCTCGGTTATAGAACACAAAGGCGAAGACGTTTTTCTCGTTTTCAACTATGCTCGAGGAAACATAGCGCTAAAGAAGCACCTCATTTTTCAAAAACTTCGTAACTTAGACCTTCGCACAATCCCAGGAGAAACCATGATTACGATAAAAAACCCCTATCCCGGATTTAACAATGGAAGCCATCGGCCTTTCGAGGCAAAAGATGCTGCCTACTTTCATGGCAGGCACCAAGTAGTCGATGTTATTTCACTGCGACTTCGAAGTTCAGGCTTCGTAGCTCTCTATTCACAACCTAAATATGGGAAAACCTCACTGCTCAAGGCCGGTATCATTGCTCGACTCCAAGAAGAAGGGATGTATGCTCGCAATGGCACGGAATGGAGAACCATGTATTGCAGAATGCAAGAAGAGCCCATAAAGGAACTGGCGCGTGCCCTTTCTCAGCCCCGTGTCTTGACAGATGGAAAGATAAAAACAACCCTAGAAGAACATTTAATAAAGCAATTCCAGAGCTCCAAGCATGCTCTTGTGAGAGTGCTGGAAGAAGCCGAAAATACTAAGAAGTACAATCTGCTTCTCGCTCTTGATGATTTTGGCAAGGTGCTTCAAGATGATGTGCCAGAGGCCGAGCAAAATAAGTTTTTTGATCTCTTACTGACGCTACTCAAAACTCGACATCTCGCCGTGTATCTTCTTGTCTGTCTAGACGATATTGACTTGGAGGCCAAGCACACGAAGGTTTTTAAAAAGTTCTATAGGCTGATGGAAGAGAATAAACAGAGGTTGACCTTGCTCAATCAAGCAGAGCTTTCAGCAGCCATTATCAACCCTGCTCATAAAGAAGGAGGCGGTATAGAAGATAGTGTCGTAGATTATCTCTGCGATGAACTTCTGGAGGATGAAGACCAACTGAGGAAACTACAGCTATACATGCATCGGAGCTGGCTTGAATATCTGAGGACCAGAAAGAAAGGAGCTCGACTAAATTTACAGCATCTGAATAGGGCCAACGGGTTGAAGTCCAAGGCAAAGGTGATGAAGAAAGGATCTTCACAGAAGGAAGCTGAACCGATAGTAAAGCAAGAATCAGAGAGTTATAATCATGTTTATCTGCGCCTGAAGTCTGGGGATCGTAAGATATTTCAAAAGATAGTTTCCATACTATTGGCATTTCAAGAAAGTAATACACAAGAAAAACTAACTACGGAGCAATTAATGAAGGCCACTGGTGCCAGTAAAAGTCTCTATAATTCTCTGAGGAATAAGTTTTTAAGCCTATTTCATACTCAAGATGGACAGGTCAGCCTGTATCGCAATGCTATTCCTGAAGAATGGGAGCCATGGATAGAAGCCGAGTTGAATGCCGTGAGGAGCCTGCATATTTTGGTAGAAATGGCCATAGCCCACTACATCGATGGAAAAGGAATAAAAGAGCTCAGCGCAGAGCAGGATATGAAGAAATTAAGTTCGCTGAGAGCGCTCGTAAGCTTTGATCTCCACTGGGCATCTATCTATACTGACCAGGCAGAGCTAGCACTTGATCTCTGGGATAAAATAAAGAATGAAGTGCCCTCTTCTCTTTCGATATCTACAGGTAAGGCATCTAGGCCAAAGACAGACAAGAAAAAATTAACTCTTGGTCAGAAAGGAAGTATCCAGGCAGAAAAAGCAGATGTAACCCAGAAGGATGATATCAGTGAAGAAGAAGCCATTGCCAGATTACTCGCCCAAGAAGAGGAGGGGCCTGATAATCAAAGTGATAAAGAAAACGCAGAAACTGAAGAAGATGCTGAGATCAGAGGAATGGTCGCTGGTATCGTAGGAGATGATCCAGATATCGCACGCGCCAAGCTCAAGCTGAAAATAAAAGGCAAGGAAGAGGAAGGCAAGAAGAAGTCAAGTGATAAGAAGAAAAAGATTGTCATCAAAAAAAAGTAAGAACATCGTCTTCAAAAATTAGGAAGCTTGAACATTGTGAAGATGAAAAACCAAAAAAAATAGATCCAATTGAGAGAGTTTGAATAATTATTCGTATTTTCATGTTATGACCACCCGAAAAAGACCAAAGTACCCATTTCTATATTGGTTTCTGGCCATACTACTTCTTTCATTTTCCTATGATCAAGAAGCCAATCCCTACATTCTTCATCTGGACTCGATTGAAGTAAAAAAAGACGCTTCTGCCCGATTTGCCTTTGAGCTGGATGACGGTGAAAATCTTGCAGTGAGAACCAAAGTGACAGGAAAAAGAGATCTTGAAGATGTCTCTATTGAGATATATGACATGACCGGTCGTGAACCAAAACTAGCTAAGACCATCAGTCGAAGTGTCGAGCGTTTCCAAGCAAGAAATAAAGGTAACTATATCCTCCGTATCGCTACAGATAAGAGAAATGCAACTATAGACTTGAAACTAGAGAGTCAATATGATCGCGCGCCAGCTTATGGTTCTACAACGACGGTGCTCAATGCTCCTCAGGTTTACATCAATGAAGGAGAACTTGTAAATGAGACTTTTGGTAACGATAGGATAAACAAAAATGTAAAAATCAGAGGGAATGTAATGAAACTTTTCTTAGATGGCTTGCTGGCTGGTGATGTCATAAGCATTTCTTGTAATGATAAATCGAGTGGACTGATCAAGACAGTGCTCAGTCAGACGGCTGAAGCCCAATGGTTGAGCGGTCCGGTACAGTATAGTATAGAGGAAGATGGAAATTATACGGTAGAGTTTTTTGTCGAGCAGAATGACAAGGTGAAGTCAGGTATTAATTTGTTCAAGAGCGAGAATTTTTACTTTACCGGCCTTGAGGTTAATCTTCGACGACCGCCAAAACCGCAGAGTGACGAGGGTCGACCAGAAAGCTTTGCTCGGATGGATACAGAAGAAGAGGAAGAGGAGGAGTTTGTAGACTGGGGAGAGATACTTCAAGATATGCAGAGTAGCTCAGCTGAAGAGCGAGAAAGAGCTATGCAAGAAATGCGTAAAAGTCAACAAAACGCCAACTCAGCGATGATGGAGGTCTTCGGCATGATGAATCGCAAGAAGCAATTCTTCGAGCCAGAGGTCGAGGATAGAAAAATTAACATGAGTCTCGATCCCCAGCAGAATATCATCGGCGAGCAGTGCGATTGCAAGGAACTCGATGTCTATGATACGGAGCAGAACTTGTGGTTTTTTTGGTTGGGGTCCGATGCACACGCTGATTCACTTATACGCCAAATAGAAATGGAAAATGGCAGCTTAGCCTCATCATTTGAACGGTCATTTAAGAGACTATTTCGTCGGGATAGTTCTAACTTAACAAATGTCAGGGCGATGCGCAATATACTCCGAAGAGAATTTCCAGATCCCCAGTTTTACGAACCGGAAGGTTTTTTCAGAGAGACTGTAGAATTTACAATTGTAGACGAGCAGAATAAAGAAGCTTTTCTAGAAGGACTTGAGTATCGGCCGTATTACGATTTTCTTGAGACAGCACGACGAGCAGAGGATATTGAGATCTTGCCTATTCCAGATACAGATATATGGATCTGCACTAGAAATAAAAATCAATTTATTCCTGTCTCAGTTTCTATTCACTATTATACTTTGAACGCCGGAATCTATTATCAGTAATATTATGATGAGTTGCCATAGCATATCGCGTTTTTTACTGTTACTTTTTATGGGGTCTCTTCTTGTTTTGCCCGCAGAAGCACAACTCATGAAGAAGGTCCTCCGCAAGGGAAAAACCAAAGGCAGAAAGGCAGCGCGTGAAATGGTAAAAAAAGGTGATATCGACCTTAGTACATACATTTTGGAAGACGACAATGAGGTGATTGGTTTTGAGCCGAGCTGGCTACTCATCGATGGACGACTCGATAAGCAGTATTTCAATCTTTTGAGCACCGTCGTCATCGGTGAATACGATATCAATACTCAGACGGGTGAGCCAAGAAATAAAGATGTTCTCAATCAGATAGAAAGATATCGTGCCTCAAAAATATCTACAAAGACCGGTAAGAAAAAGGTTAATGTATTCGAGTATGCGAGACATCACAATAAGGATATCAATGTCTTGTTGCATGTGACTTGCTATGGTGACTTTGGTTCTACGCGGTCCTCCAAAAGAAAGGAAATGGTCGGGCGGTTTATGAGGAACAGAGAAACGCAGAGTGTATTCTTCAGAGAGATTAATACTATTTTAGACTCATGGCATCTAAAATATAATATTCCGATAGAGAACCTCGGTCTTGTTTTGGATATTAAGAACTTTAGAGAAGGATCATTTTTGGATTATATCCGATTTGTAGAAGCGGTGAGAACAGATCTAGGTGATGAAAGACTGCTCTATATCAAGGTGCCTCCTTTCCCGGGGAGTCGCTTTCCGATGACATCAGAAGATATGGAGACCTTTCCCAGGCTTTCAGATCAAGTAGACAGACTATTGATAGAAGGTCACGGAATGGAACACATCCGGATCGGTCCGATTATAGAGTTGTTTGGAAATAACTTCGGAGAGTACAACATGGATAATTCCATGTACCAGTATGCAAAGTTGGGATTTGGACGAGACAGTATTATTCCTGTCTTTCCCTTTTACGGTGCTCGTTTTAGATTAAATCAAGAGAAAACCAAGTTTGAACTCGATAAGAGAGACCCTTATTTTCCGCTTGATGATCCCGGAGCAGGTTACAGTGGAAAGATCAGGTATCCACAAGACAGCACATTCGCATTTTGGCAAGATGCAGAAACAGCTGAATACTTTGATAACTATACGACGATGGATAAAAAACTAGGCATGCTCTCCGATAGCTTGAAAATGCGAGGCGTGGGCTTTTATGGCCTGAGCTACTATCAAGGCTCCAGAAATAAAGAGGGCTTTCTAGAATCTCCCTTTAATCTTGTCGCCTTTCACTATGGTCAGAAAAGGCCCAAAATGGGCTGGATCGTGGCTGGTTATCTTACAGCATTTCTACCGCTGGGTTTTCTATATAGTTTCTTGAATTATTGGGAGGTCAGAAATGCTCTCGCAAAATATCGAAAGTACTTTGTACGATGGCAGATTGGTTTTCTCATTGCCTTAATTGCTTGGATTATCGTAGGAGATATCATTCCCGGAGCCCGTGGCAAAGTTGGTTTTTATCTCGGAGCAGCCATACTTTTTATTTTCTTCCTCAGGATATTTATAAGGAGGCTGATCGCCAAATCACGACGCGTCACACGCTATACAAAATATATAAAATAGAACATGTTAAGACGATTTTTTGCAGGAATAAAGCCACACATTGTCCCGGAAACCATTCTGTTTTTTACACGGATGTTGCCCTTGGCAGTCTTGATTTCTTGGATTTTTGCGATGACCAATGCTCAGGATATACTGAAGCCATTGTGGAAGTTGGCTCTGTTTTCTGTGCTGTGGAGTCTGGCAGGCTTGTACCTTGGGCGCATAGTAGCCTTTTATGTAAAGAAAGTTATTACCGGTATCCCGGTAGTGCAAGAAGATATATATGTTGATCCCAATAAAACTGATACCGCATGATTCATGAATTGATACCGATGGTAGCTGATGAGCTCAATGATTACCTAGACTCCAAGTTTGACACCAGTGAAGATCCTGTCTTTATGAGTAATCTCGTCAATCAAGATGGCACCCTTGCTATTAATGAAGAAAATAAAATTATCGTCTCACTGGTCAATGTAGAAAGAGACGGGAGTAATCAGATGGCCGGAGGAGGCTTTGCGCGAGGTGATGTTCCGATTCACATAAATCTATATGTCATGTTCTCTGCCTATTTTACCAATTATGTCGAGTCTCTTAAGTTTCTCTCTGGTGTAATTGGTTTTTTTCAGTCCAACCCCAACTTTATGCTGGATGGAACGACCGTAAAAGCAGAATTATATAATCCGGACTTCCGAGAAATAAGCAATCTATGGACAGCCATAGGGGCCAAATATCTACCGGCGGTGATATTTAAATTTCGAACACTCAATATGGATGATCAGCAGATTACAGATGAGATACCACCTATCGGCGGTGATTTAGCCAACGAAGATTATTACTAGATATGAAACACGTTATAAAGGTAGCCACGGAATGGTCCAAGTTATTTAAGGTCAAATGCCATCATGATTTCTATGACAAGGGAATATGTCGAGACCTGAAATTCGTGCCGACGCGTCAGACACAGATAGATATGAGAAACCTAAAGCTCGTCTATCGCGAACAAGAAGGTGGCTTCATTATACTCTGTAAGAAAAGCTCTACACTGCCATTATTGCGGAATAGATACAGTCAGATTCAGAAGCTGAGCTTCTTTTTAGATGCCCAGAATAAAAGTTTTTTTAATTTTTCTGAGATTCCTTTCTCTAGTTTCGAAAAATTGTACTATTTTAGTAACCTGAAAGGACATAAGAAGGTAGGAAGTGGAATTAATATCCATAAAAATGAATACTTGAATTTAAGTCCGGACCAGAGAGTTGGCATTAGGCCGAAGTTCTTTTCCATAACCCTTGATAAACCATTGAAACAGTTTAAGCCGGTATTAAAAAACCAAAGCGGGACTGCCATTCCTTCCAAATATTTTAGTTGTAAGCTCAGTGAAGATAGACAAAAACTCTATTTAGACCTTCGTAGCGTAGTGGAAGGGCTTTACAGCTTCAAAGTCGGTAACTATAGCACCGCATTCTACTTGATGGATGACTTTGCGGACTTCCACTGGGGAGTACTAGAGATACATCTTCAAGATTTACCAAAGGATATAAGTCTATTTAATACGACTGAAATAACTGGTCAAAATTTTCTATTTCATATAGAACCAAGAAAGACTTATTGGAAATACATTTTCGTAGAAAAAGAGAATGACTTTAAGGAAGGAGAAATCAATGATGTAAAGATTTCTATCGATGGAGCAGAGCTTGATTTTACCAAGCCTCAAAGCCATACTTTAGTTGATGGACGACAGGCGCGCTATATTGAATCAAAAAAGCCTTTGCAAATGAAAGAAGTGAGATGGACAAGGGATAAAGTGGAAATGCGATTAAAGAGAGGAAAAAAATGGATGACAAAGGTCGTCAAAGCGCCAAAACCTCAAAATGAAATGTTGAAACCAGATAAAAACGGTAATAAGATTTATTCCGTCATTTATGTAAATATTTAATTTAGTGAACCCTTAAATCAAACAGTAAGATTATGGCAAGATTTGCAACACCAGGAGTGTATGTCAAAGAGAATAATGCCTTCAGCAACTCTGTTGTAGCAGCACCTACGGCAATCCCTGCTTTCATCGGTTATACCGCAAAAGCAGAAAGAGGTATGAATTCCCTTCTCAATGCGCCCACCAAGATTTCCTCCCTTAAAGAATACATTTCTTTTTTCGGTCGAGGACCCAAGACAACTTTTAAAATCTCCCAAAAGCGCGGCGATTCAGATTTCGAGCTGCAGGTAGACAAAGAGACCCAATTCAACCTCTACAATAGTCTCAGACTATTTTATGCCAATGGCGGTGGAGTTTGTTACATTGTCTCGGTAGGGGATTACAAAAGTGGAGGAGTGAAGTTAAAGAACATGAAGGAAGGTCTTGAAGCACTCGTGCCTGAGCAAGAACCTAGCATGGTTGTCTGTCCGGATGCAACACTTCTAAAAGAGGATGAGTGCCATGATCTTTATAAAGCAATGCTTAAGCACTGTGGTAAAGACACAAAAGATCGATTTGCGATTTTTGATATTTATGGTGGAAATGAGGAACGCACTCATGATGAAAAAGATCCGATTAACGTTTTTAGAGAAGGAATTGGTAACAACTTTCTTGGATACGGAGCAGCTTACTATCCTTGGTTGAATACCACAGTGGTGAGCCGCAATGAAGTGAGCTTTAAGAATATCAGTAATACGAGTAATCTGATTAAAATACTCAATCAAGAGGCTCAGGATCGATATCTCGGAGGAGCATCCCCGGGTGGTTCTGGAGGCAGTAAGACCACTAAGTCTTCAAGTAGTACAAAATCATCTTCAAGTAAGTCGAGTTCTTCAAGTAAGTCCAGCTCTTCAAAAAGCAGCTCGAGTAAGTCGTCCAGTGCAACGGCAAGCTCAAAAAGTGCACCTTCATCAACGAAATCGGTTGCGACGGCAAGTCTCAATGTGGATGAAAGAATGATTAGGAGATATGGAGAAGTAGAAGCTGAGATTAAGCGCCTGAAAAATGCCAATGGCAGCTCAGCCGTAGTAAATCAAAATCTGAAATCGATCAGTCCTCAGTACAATTCTATACTGAATAAGATCCGAGATGAACTGAATGTGCAACCTACTTGTGGAGTAGTTGCCGGAATATATTGCATGGTAGATAATACAGTCGGAGTGCATAAGGCTCCTGCCAATGTAAGTCTTAACTCAGTATTGAGCCCCACCATTAATATTACGGCGCCAATGCAAGAAGATTTGAACTTACCGATAAATGGTAAAGCAGTCAATGCGATCAGGACATTTACCGGGAAAGGTATATTGATCTGGGGTGCTCGGACTCTTGATGGCAATAGCCAAGATTGGCGATACATCAATGTACGGAGAACATTGCTCTATATAGAGCAATCTGTGAAGTCGGCCGTAGAAAACTACGTCTTTGAACCCAATACGCCACAGACATGGCTCAAGGTCAAAGTAGCTATAGATAATTTCTTAACCTCCGTCTGGCGTGAAGGAGCCCTGATGGGAATATCTCCGGCCGAGGCTTATGAAGTTGTCATCGGGCTCGGATCGACCATGACACCGGAAGATGTACTGGATGGTATCATGAGAATTTCTGTCTTTGTTTCTGTTGCAAGACCTGCAGAGTTTGTTGAGATTACTTTTGAACAACGCATGCAAGAAGGCGTCGATGAAGGTGGCGATGATGAGGAAGACGAAGAAGGAGAAGAAGGAGAAGAAGGTGGCGATGACGGCGGAGACGATGGAGGAGAATAAGCATTACATTAACCCAATTAATTGAATTTAAAAAATTGTAAAAAATGGCTGATTTTGAAGATCAATGGCCCGTGGCCAAATATCACTTTCGCGTATCAATCGATGGCGAAGAAATGAGTTTTCAAGAAGTTTCCGGTCTTGAAGCGGAAACCACAGTGATTGAATATAGAAATGGAGATAGTGAGTTCTTTCACCCCATAAAGCAAGCCGGATTGATAAAAACGTCCAATCTGGTCTTGAAGAAGGGTGTCTTTGATGAGGATGATCGACTTCTGGAGATATTTAATCAGATCTATGACGATAAGGCTTACTATGGAGATGAAGATACGCGGATGGATATCCTCGTAGAGCTTCTCGATGAAGAAGGCGAGACCGTCATGGCTTGGAACATAGAAAGAGCATTTCCAATTAAGTTAACCGGTACCGATATGAAATCAGATGCAAATGAAGTGGCTATCGAGTCTATAGAGTTTGCGTATGAAACAATCGAGACCTCACTTGATGGGTAAACTGCGGAGTTAGGCAAGCAAAGTATTGATATAATTTTAATAACGAAGATGCTCTCTAGGCTGATGAAGAATTGGTCTTAAGAGCATCTTATTACTAAATCTCAAAAAAGCAAATAAAAATGGCAGATGATGGTACTTTTCCAGTCCCCAAGTTTCACTTTATGGTAGAAATAGATGGAACTCAGATTTCTTTCCAGGAAGTCAGTGGACTCGAGCAAGAAACCCAATTTCTGGAGTATAGAAAAGGGGATTCTGAAATATTTATCACCCAGAAACGACTGGGTATGACCAAAACGTCTACACTTTCATTTAAGAAAGGAACATTCTCAGGTGATAGTGACGTCCTTGCCGTATTAGATCCATTGAAAGATCTAAATGGTGGAGGAAACGATACGTATTTCGCCAATAGCGAAGGGATAGAAATCATTGTTCAGCTTCTTGATGAAACGGCTGCAACGATGTGCACTTGGACTATTCCCAAGGCCTATCCCATAAAATATGTAGGAACGGATATGAAATCCGATGCCAATGAAGTGGCTATCGAATCAATAGAGTTTGTCCATGAAGGCATGCAGATCGCGTTTTAGCAAAAATCGATAAGCATAACTGATGGCATCAGCAGATTCATTTCCGGTTGGAAGTTTTCACTTCCGAGTTTCCGTAGAAGGGTATGACGGTTATCTTTCCTTTCAAGAAGTCAGTGGACTCGAGCAGAGCGCTGAAGTAATAGAGTACAGAGCTAGTCATACACGGTATTTTACCACAGCGAAAAGACTTGGTTTGGTCAAGACTGTGCCCTTAGTTCTGAAGCGTGGAGTGATCAAAGGCGAAGATCAGTTCATGGAAATTTTTGATAAGGCGATTTACCCGGAAAAATATTTTCACGACAGTGATAGTGCCGGACTCGATATGACTATTGAGCTGCTTGATGCAGCAGGTGAAACGATGGTGACCTGGACGGTGTATGCCGCAGTGCCATCTAAGTATGTGGCTCCTTCGATGCATTCGGAGAATAATGAAATTTCTATCGAGTCGATGGAGTTTGAGCATGAGGGATTTGATACGTGGTTTTAAAATATAAGTATGTCCAAGGATTTTCCACTATATAAATACTACTTTGAGGTCAATGTAATTAAAGGATCAGGAAGTGCTAGGTCATCAGGCGGGGGATCTTCAGGGTCAGGTAGTAGTAAATCAAGAAGCCGCACAGGTAAGCAAGACCTTGTGAGATGTCATGAAGTGAATGGATTGGGTATTACCTATACCTTTAAGGATGTAAATAGCGCCTCACACCAGTCGCATCGTGGCAAGTCGCTGGATGAGTCGGAGTATCAAAACGTTACCCTGAAGAAAGGTCTTTACACCAATGATCCAAGTAGTTGGTCTAGTTTGCGTGAAGCGGCTTTTAATAACCGCAGTACTAAAACGCACGTAGATGACCTCTACTGTCAGAATGTACTGATCACTCTCAAGGAAATAGAAAGTGACAGTGTAGTCATGTCATGGGTATTGCAAGATGCTTTTGTGAGTAGTTGGAAAATATCGGATTTTAATTCTATGGAAAGCGCCATTGCAGAGGAGACAGTAGAGTTTGTATTTGATACACTTTCATTTGAAATGTCATAAGTATGCCTATAGAAGTAAGAGAACTAGTAGTCAGAGTGCGAGTAGATGAGGATTACCGTCGTCACTCAGCACATCACAAGTCAAATGCGCTCTCTTCAGGGGAAGTGCAAGAATTAAAAAGAGAACTACTCAATCTATGTCGCGAAGAGATTCAAGAAATACTGGATAGAGAAAGAGAAAGATAATGCCAGATAACGGAGAAAGATTAATAAAGCTCAAAATAATAGGATTCGACAAGGATCCATCGTCCAATAAAGCTACTGGTGGTTCAAAGGAATTTGAAACGCACATCAATCCGTTAAAGGTCACTCATCGCAAAGCTGTGTTGTTCAACAGTAATAATACCAATAACTCAACAGCAAAAGATGTCAAGCAGTATCAAGGAATGGATCAAGATGAGTTAGAATTTGAGTTGACTTTTGAGAATTCTACAATAGGGTACGTTGTTCAATCTCAACATTCTCCCAATGCTGATTCTGTGGAGAATCAAGTCAAAAAACTTCAAGAAGTTGTTGTTGATTATCAAGGATCAATACATAAGCCGTATTATCTGGTTATTAATTGGGCCAATTATGGATTTAAAGGGCACTTGAAGAATATGACAGTAGAGTATGATCTTTTTCAAGCAAATGGAGAGCCGGTCCGAGCCAATGTTTTTCTACAATTTGTAGGACATGAAGATTTTGAGGCAGCTGCTAAAAACGCCAATAACCAGTCTCCGGACATGACTCACGTAAAGACGGTCGTCGACGGGGACCATCTCCCTCTCATGTGCCAAGATGTGTATGATGATATGAGGCATTTTATCCAGATTGCAGAAGTCAATGGCTTAACCAATTTCCGACAACTCAAGATGGGAGAGCATTTAGTTTTTCCCCCTATGGAAAAATAATAATAGATGGCTAATAGTCCACTCATAAATCAAACAACAGATCTTGTAACTACCGAAGTGCTTGTAGGTGGTAAGCTACTGGATGGTATGGAGAGAGTCTATTCAGTCGAAGTAGATTCTGAAATCAACAGGATCGCTCGTGCTGAAATTTGTATTTTGGATGGCAATCCATCAAAGCAAGAATTTGTTCTGCAGGATAAAGATACTCTGAAAGTAGGCAAGGATGTGGAAATCAAACTGGGCTACCATCAAGATACTAAAACTGTATTTAAAGGTGTAATAATAAAGACAGGCGTGCGCATACGTCACGGTCAGCACTCCTTGCTCTATGCGGAGTGCGCGGACGAGTGTATAAAAATGACCGTAGAGAGGAAAAGTGAAATTTTTACAGAAAAGAAAGATAGTGATATCATCTCCAAGTGCGTGCAGAATGCCGGCTTGGCCAAAGATGTAGAATCGACAAGCATCGTTCATAAAGAAATCGTGCAATATTATTGCACTGATTGGGATTTTGCGGTGTCACGAGCAGAGAAAAATGGACTAGTTGTCTATACCGACGAGAATAAGTTCATCGCCGAAAAACCAGTGACCGCAGATGATAAGGTGGGTATGGAATTCGGGACCGATATCATAAAATCAAATCTATATTTTCACGGTCCATCTCAGCTTAAAGACGTCAACTCCAAGTCATGGGATCACAATCAGCAGAAGATAGTAGAAAATAAATCCACTGAGCCGAGTGTAAACAGCCAAGGAGACCTTCAAGGTAAATCTGTTGCTTCAGATTTTAATAAATCCAAGTTTGAATTTCATCATTCCGGGCCAGTTTCCAAGGCTGAGCTTAAAGCATGGTCTGATGCTAAGCTCCTGAAGTCAAGATACAGCCGCATACGAGGTACCATCACTTTTCAAGGACATGCAGACCCTAAGCCCAATACGACCGTGGACATGAAAAATGTCGGAAAGCACTTCACAGGCTCGGCTTATGTTTCCGGTGTGAAGCATCGCGTAATGGAAGGGAATTGGGTGACAGAAGTCAAGGTAGGCCTCGATCCGGAGTGGTATACTGAAACAAAGCCTCTGATTCAAGCTGGTGCGGCATCTGGTCTGATGCCGGGGATTCAAGGTCTATATATCGGTACAGTCAAGAAGATACATCAGGACCCTGAGAATCAGTATAGAGTTCAAGTCGATGTGCCCGTCATAGATCCCAGCGGTGAAGGTATCTGGGCACGACTATCGCAAATATATGCCTCCAAGGAGTATGGTGCGTTCTGGTATCCACAGGTCAATGATGAAGTTATTCTCGGATTTGTGCAGGGTGATCCTCGATATCCCATCATATTGGGTTCCGTGTACAATAAAAAAAATCCACCGGCCTATCAGCCGGATCAGGATAATTCAGTGCAGGCCTTCACTACCAAAAATGACTTGAAACTGATATTGCACGACAAGGATAAGGATATTACGCTTTCTACTCCCGGAGGACACGAGGTGCTGATCAGCGATAAGGACAAGAAAATTAACCTTAAAGACAGTAATAATAATGAGATTACGATGGATAATAAAGGCATCACAATAAAGAGCTGTAAGGACGTGATTATAGAATCCTCCCAGATGGGAAAAATAGAAATGAAAGGAGGTTCTGGAGGGATCACAGGCAAGTCAAATGCAGGTAAGGTAGAGTTTCAAGGCATGTCATTTAAGGGGAAAGGTCAGACCACGGCAACTGTGGAGGGCGGTCTGGCATCATTGAAAGCTACTACAGGAATCTGTACCGTCAAGGGAACAGTCGTAATGATAAACTGATGAAGAAAGATAGAGAATTTCTGGGTACAGGTTGGTCGTTTCCGCCGCAATTTGATAAGGAGACACTGAGCATCGAGATGGTGTCGGAAGAAGAGGATATCGCTCAGAGTCTCCATCTACTTCTCTCTACAAGACCAGGAGAGCGCGTGACCAATCCGTTTTATGGCTGCAATATTCACAATATGATGTTTGATGCCATCGATCCCAGTGTCACCTATATGATGAAAGATGCGGTAAGAATTGCCATATTATATTATGAACCGAGAATCACTTTGGAAGAAATATCAATAAATACTGATAGAGAATTGGATGGTTTAGTAGAAATTTCCATAACTTACACCATCAGAAAAGTGAATATCCGTAGCAATATTGTCTATCCATTCTATAAATTGGAAGGTACTATTGTAGCGGACGTGTGATTAAGATCCCCGACCAATGACAATGTACACCTCGAACGATAAAACCAACACCTTCTTCGGAAACGGCGTGAACCGTGAAGCGCGAAAGCCTAAAGCATTAGATCCAGAGTATGTCAAGCTCGATGATCGCAGCTTAGAACAGATGATCTCTTTTGCCTCAGAGTATGCTCAGCTGGTCCGTTATTATGATAAAAATAATGAAGAGAATGGCGATTGGTCTGAACTATTTAATAGTGATGTCTCAGTCATCCTAGCGAACATTATCTGCACAGACCTTGATAAACTCGACAAAGATCATAAAAACCTTATTCGTGAATATTTTGGTAGTCAAGAAGAAAAATCTAAGCTACTGACAATTACTTATCAGTTTGATGACCTGTATGAACTCGCCGTTCATTTTAATAAATGGCTGAAACAGCTGTCTCGAAACACCTTGCTCGGTGATGAATTTGAATTGAATATAGAGTCTGAGTTCCTCAATATACTTGAAGAAAAAGTTCTTGAGAGCATTAGAAAATTGTATTCATATGCTCTGGGAAGTACAATGACAGAGCTTAAAAGGCCAAAGGCTTTTTTGAATTCATTTGAGGACTTTGATCCGTGGTGGAAGCTGGATGAAGTGGAGCCAGAAGAAATTTTTGTAGGTAAAACACTATATGAAAAATTACATTCCGCTTTTCTCAAGCTGCGCATTCTCTATAAAGGCTTGCATTCAGCACTTGGGTATCTGATATATCACTTTAGGATTTACTTTGAAAAATCTCTCGTCGAGAAGAGTAATCATACGCCGCACATCGGTTTATTCATTTCCTTTTTAAAGCTTTTTAAGCATATTCAGAGAGAGTATAATGACATCAGTTCGCGATATCTGCACTATTACTATAAAGAAATATTAAAGCAGGAAAGAAGACCTTCTGTTCCTGATAAAGCACATGTACAGTTTGAAGTGATGAATGGTGTGGATGCCTTTTATTTGCCGGAAGGTACAAGGCTTTCTGCAGGATTAGACGAGGAGGGCGAAGAAATATTTTTTGATACGCTCCATCCTGTCCAGCTCTCATCAGCACAGCTAAAAAGCGCTAAGAGCGTCTATGTCAGCAGCAGAGATGATCTTGATAGTAGTCAGTATGACCTGGTGACAGATATATATGCGGCTCCGGTTGCAGACAGTAAGGATGGGTATGGCATGCGCCGAGAATCGGAACTCGATCCATGGCCATTATTTGGTGAAGAACAGGAGTATAAGCCTGAAGGAAGCTCGACGATGAAGAAAGCAGAATTGGGCTTAGCTGTCTCAAGCCCTTCCTTGTTTTTGGCAGAAGGAAATCGTGAGGTGAGATTCAAAATGAGTTTTGTACCTGAATCCACGCGCATATACAAGCGTCTCTTACTCGACATTCAATCGCGGATAAATAGCTTTCGAAAGTCAAATGATGAGCCTATGCTTTCGCTAGAGGAAACATTCTATGAGAGAGTGTTTAATCAGGTGGGGAAAGGTAGAAGTTTTAGGGTGCTTCTGAGCTCAGATAAGGGTTGGTATGAGGTAGAGCCTGAAACGATAGCTATCAGAGCGAGCGGTCCTGGAGATTGGAAACAAGATACGCAAGCAGAATCCATTGCGGATACATTGGATGTTCTGAATGCGCTTGATGTGCTGACACGAATACCAGCAAGAGGCCCCAAGATAGTAGGATTTGATCCCAATATTCATGGAGATGATAAATACCAAAGAGGTATTCCAGTTGCCAAGATTATGATTGATAATGAAAAGCAGCCTTTTGGGTATACCTTTTTACGTGAAGTGAAAATCAGTCGCATGAGTATAGAAACCAAGGTGGATAGGTTGCGACAATTGAGATATTTTAATGAGATGGGCGCTCTAGGTAGTGGCTCTGTTATGCCTTTTGGCATGGATCCTACGGTGGGGTCCACATTTCTGATTGAGACGCC
>JAOXNT010173627.1:0-22356 GCA_028565815.1 Cletocamptus dominicanus | reverse complement strand
TGCCAACCAACTCGTTCTGCAAAACGCCTGGTTTCAGATAATATTTTTTAATTCTTTTTTCAAATTGAGAATTGCTGCAAACCAATGGAGCTAAAAAAACAGGATTATAACGGATTACTTTATCGTCATTCCACTGTGGAGTTGGAATGGATTTGTACTTCTTTTTCAGCCAGTGTACTGAGTGGAAAAATGACGTGTGAGGTTGCTGTTTTTAAAGTAAAGGAGTTACTATCCATTTCGACAATTTCCCCTTTGAATCCGGCAATTGTCACCTGATCTCCAACATTAAAGCGATTTTTGGTATAAAAAGAGGCCAAAAAATTAGACATCATTCCTTTGGAGGCAATTCCGTACCCCAATGCAAAAGCACCTGCGACTCCGGCTATAAGTATCGTCAAACTGGAATTGATAAAATCAGTGCTAATTTTTGCCTGATCAAGAGCACTGACCGCAACGGAAAGGAAAATAAAATAAAAAACGACACTGCTAATCATACCAGCGGAGGGTATCCCCAATGATTTGCAAGTGGTTTCGACAATGCCGCGAATCATATCAGCTAGCAAAAGTCCAACCACAAAGAAAACAAGTGCAGTCAGCAGGTTAGGAAGATAGCTAATGAAGTCAGTAAGTAGTGAGGTAACTGCATTTATCTGTAACTGCTCGGTGGCTACAATCAGCGTAATTAGCATCAAGACATAATAAACCACTTTGGCAATCAAATTGCTGGGAACTACAGAAAAGTTACTTCTCTGGACTATATCAATCTCGTTCAACCGGTCTGCAAGCCCGTCTATTTTCAGGGTTACAAGAATTTTTTTTACAATTTGAGCAAGTACTTTTGATGCCACCCAGCCGAGCAGGAGGATGGCGAATGCAAAAAAGAAATTAGGCAAAAAACTTACAAATTGTTGGTATAATTCTCGTAATATCTCCATAAAAAGCAGTAAGACATTAGACTTGTTTGCCCTCTGAAAACCATTAATTCCATTCAGAAAAAATCAGAAAGGATAGCACAAGTCTATTAAGTTTGTTAATTGAGGTCACTATTCAAAAATAGAAGCAAAATTACTAATAAAGTTTGAATTTTCCACTAAAAACATTTATCCTTGACCAGGTCCGCCGGGAGGAGCAGATTGGGGGTCAGTAGGAGTGCTTCCGACTCCGAAGTCAGCAAGGTCAGCTCGTTGTTTCTTATCTTTTCTTTCTACTTTTCCACCAACCATCATAACAAACATATCAAACATACGACTTATGTAAACATCAAACATATTACCAATGGTACGCATACCATCAATTTGATTACTTACGTTCTGCTTAATAAGCAAAGGTACATCCGGTACTCTTTCCATTTCTTTTTCCTCCAACCTTTGAAAGTTATTTTTTTTCATTACTATGAGATTTTAAAGACTCATCATTTCATCCAGCATCAAGTTTTGATTTTTTTTATAACTGACATTTTGTAGATAAAAATATTCCTGACCTGAATGTGACGTTTGGGTTTTACAGGTTGTTTATAATAGATTTGTTGTTGTCCTGTATTCTAATGAACAACAATTTACCTTAATGTTTAACAAGTTGATAGTCAACAATATAAATGACCATCGGGAATTTCAAATGGGGCGGGCATCGAGCCTGCCCCATTTGATAAAGGTTTTTTTAAGTAGTTGTAGTTGGTATTTGTAAGTGTTGGAATTTTGTCTGGGTAAGACTTGGGAGCTTGTTAGTATTGACTAAAAAAATAACCTGCCCGTTTTTATAACGAAACCCTGGGGAACTGAGTTATTTTTTTCTCTGAAAATAAAAAATAAGGACTGTTTATTCGCCATTCCTTAATCAGTTTTAAATTTCAGATCATATACTTTTTGAGCTTTGTGCTTTGCCCGTTTTAATTTCATTTTTATAGCACTCTCGGACTTATTTAAAACTGCTGAAATTTCTTTGATAGACATTTCTTCTTGATATTTCATCAGCAGGACTGCTTTATCTCCTACGGGGATGTTTTCTAATACAATTTTCAACTTACTAATTTCCATTTCCAGCAGTACACTATCTGGAACCTCTTCCTCCACATCTGGTGCGCGTTCGATATCTTCTGAAAAAATACTACCATACCTCTTCTTTTTTCTCAGAAGATCCATACAGTAGTTGTAAGTAATAGAGTAAACCCAAGTCGAAAACTTGGAATTTCCCTTGAATTTAGACAGATTCAGGAATATTTTTAAAAAAATATCCTGCGTAGCATCTTGCGCCCTGCCTTCATCTTTCAACAAAGAAATACACTTGCCATATACTCTGGCAGCGTATTTTTGATACAACTTATCAAAATACTGAGTCTGCTGAGTTTCCAAATATTTATTAATTAGAAACTGGTCGCCCCCTTGTTTCGGTATATTTAACGGTTTCTCCAAAAGATAATGATTTGTACTAAGTAGCCACAAATGTACTAATAAGTACAATCATTTTTATTGTTTTAGAGGGTTTAGTGTGACTCAATGTAATTTTTATATATAAACCAAGTGTCTGCTTCGTTATGACGATAACAAATCGCAAATGGGTACATTTTTAATAAAAAAATTCCTGTTTTTGTGCCATGGACTGGACATATTGAGCAAAATAATCCCGGTCTAATCACCCACTGGTGCTATTTGCTGTAAACGATGGATAAATCGCTGCACTCGTGCAATATCCTTGACCGCAGGGCGAATCTCAAAACGGCTGTTAACATCCACGCCTGCTAATTGTGAATGTTGGACTTGCTGAATAGCTGCTGCGGAAAACTCATCCAGCCCACCGCTTAATAAAAACGGGATGTCCTGCTCGTATTGCTCCAGTAATTGCCAATTGAATGGCACTCCATTACCGCCGGGCTGCTTTCCTTTGGTATCAAAAATAAAGTATTCGACATAGGGCGTATAACCTTTGGTAATAGAAAAATCAAATTGCTCATCTACCGAAAATGCCTTGATTACTTTCAAGTTATCCGAACAACCAAAAGTTTTGGCACTTTTAGCCAGCACATCATAACAGTAATCCGGCGACTCTTTGCCATGCAATTGTACATAATCCAGTTGAAAACGAGCTGCCTTTTGCATTACTATGTCAATATTCTCATTAACAAATACACCGACTCGGTGTACTTTTCCTTTGGTGGCTTCCAAAATCTCTTCGGATGCCGAATCGGGAACATGACGGGCTGATTTTTGATAAAAAATTAATCCCATCCAATCAATAGGCAGCGTTAGTAAATCGCGAATGTTTTGGGGGTCGCGCATCCCGCAAACTTTGAGTATCAATGTTGTTTTTTTGATTAAAAATTTATTTTGTATTATTAACACCAACTAACACTAATTAGATGAAAGTTATGTCATTTTTTACCCATTTTGTAGTTTTTCGACCGTATTCGTCCTATCTTGCATAACAGGAGCATTTTTTACACATTCTTAATATCCCAAAAATATGCTACAAACCGCTAACCTGACCTATACCTACCAGCGAGGCGATAGCCTGAAATTTCCTGACATCAACTGTCAAACGGGGGAGCAGTGGTTATTATTAGGTCAATCAGGCAGTGGTAAAACGACTTTGCTGCACCTGCTTGGAGGATTATTGTCGCCTGCGCAAGGTAGTGTGACCGTGGCGGATACTTCGCTGGATAGCCTTTCGGGAGCTAAACTGGATCAGTTCAGGGGGCAACATATTGGTATTATTTTTCAAAAAGCACACTTTGTTCGAGCTTTGACGGTAGAGGAAAATATCAAATTGGCGCAACAGTTAGCAGGGGTGTCTATTGAGCAAAAAAGGATTATTACCTTGCTCAATCGTCTGCGAGTCGCTCACAAAATTCATAGCAAAACCCACGAGTTGAGTCAGGGAGAGCAACAGCGGGTGGCTATTGCCCGGGCATTGGTTAATCGCCCCAAGGTCATACTAGCTGATGAGCCGACCTCTGCTCTGGATGATGATAACTGCGAAGAGGTTATCAAACTGCTGGAGGAAGAAGCTGATAAAGTGAATGCGACCCTGCTGGTGGTCACTCATGACGGACGACTAAAAGAACGATTTGCCAAACAAATTTTACTATGAGTGGTATAGCAAAAAACCTTGTATTTTTTGGATTGTAATTGAAAAACAGATAAAATGAACTTACCGGTTCTAAGTTGGAAAAACCTCATCAATAAGCCGTTGGCAATGCTGCTCAGTCTGATTTTGTTTGCATTGGGGGTGGGTTTGATTTCGCTATTGCTGATCCTTAACCAACAAATGCAGGAGCAATTTGATAAAAATCTGGCGGGTATCAATCTGGTAGTCGGAGCAAAGGGGAGTCCTTTGCAGTTGATTCTTTCCAGTATGTATCATATTGATTCTCCTACCGGAAATATTCCTGTAAAAAGTGCCAAGCCGTTTTTAAACCCCAAACATCCGCTTATTGAGCAGGCGATTCCGCTTTCTGTGGGGGATAGTCATCAGGGATTTCGGATAGTGGGTACTACGCATGAACTAATAGATTTGTATGGCGGAGAAATATCGCAGGGGCAGCGTTGGCAGAAGGATATGGACGTGAATATTGGAGCGACTGTTGCCAGTAAACTTGGTCTGAAATTAGGGGATACTTTTCACAGTTCGCACGGATTAGTGATAGATGAAAATCTGGTACATGACGATGCAGCTCCTTTTCAAGTGGTTGGGATATTTGCACCCGGTGGCTCGGTACTTGACCAGTTGATTTTGACAAACACGCAAAGTATTTGGAAAGTCCACGACTCACATGATCACGACGAAGGAGAAGCGCATCAACAGGAAGGGGCTACTCATGATACCTCTGATACTCATGGGCATCATGAGCATGGGCATGAGCATGCTGACCATGACCACGATCATCATGACCACGATCACGACCATGCTGCTCATCATCACGAACAACAGGAAATGCCGGCGAAGGAAAAGGCAACCATCACACCGGTTACGGCGGAAGGGATACTGGAATCAGAAGATCAAAGTATTACTTCTTTATTAATCAAATTCAAAAATAATAACTACCGAACGCTGAATATGCAGCGTAATATCAATGAAAATACCGATTTGCAGGCGGCAACTCCTGCTTTTGAAATCAATCGTCTTTATTCCATGATGGGAACAGGTACGGATGCACTGAGGGTACTGGCTTACGTGATCATTGTGGTGTCGGGTTTAAGCATTTTTATTTCGCTTTTTTCGTCTTTACGTGATCGCCGATACGAACTGGCATTGATGCGAGTGATGGGAGCTTCCAGAGGAAAGTTATTTTTGTTGATTATTCTGGAGGGATTAATTTTGGCAATTTTGGGGTATTTGCTAGGTATTTTATTGAGCCATATCGGTATGAGTATCCTGGCTAATTATATGTCGGATGCCTACCGTTACACCTTTTCGGGCTGGTTGTTTTTAAAAGAAGAACTTTATCTATTGGCAGGTACGGTGGCAATTGGATTGATTGCCGCTCTAATACCGGCGATTCAGGCGAGTAGTACTGATATTTCGACTACGCTGGGCAGATGACAGGAAAAAGAGAAGCCCTTCTCTTCCGAGAAGGGCCATCCCAAAAACCAATTGTTAAAGGACATCTTACCTCTTGAGGCTGGAGTTTCCAGCCATATTATTTGTGTTTTCAAGGTTTTTCAGGTGCAAGTTACAAATTTATTCACTGTAAAGTGGCAGTAATTTAGAGATGAGGAAATAAATAAGCAACCCAACGTTTTCGTAGGGAATTTGAATTTAGACGAGTGTATATTGCTGAAAAATAGCGGGTTATTTAAAACAATAGTAAGTACTCTATATCAGCTTTCCTATGGGGCTTGCCCCATTGTTTTATTTTGAAAAATCAAGGGGTCAAGACCACCTTGGATGTTTTTCAAAATAACTATTGAGTACCTTACAAACAATATACCTGAAGTAAAAATTCAAATTCGTAGAAAACGGGTAGATTGTTTTTTGCGAACTCCCTTAGTTACCAGGCAAACTATCTGTGCGTTCTTTTCGCGGAAAACTTAGACCCAGAGTAATTTCGTGCGAGCCATTGCTATAGGTCTGAAATTCCTGAAAAGATACGTCAAAAGAGTAGTAAAAGGCAAATTTGTCCAACTGTGTCCCTACCAGAATCGCTACTGCTCCTCGAGAAGCCCCCCGATAAGAAACGCCTCCAATCAGCCGGTCGTCCAGAAAATATCCTTTCAGGTTCAAGTCTGCCTGAAAAGGCACGTTACGGGCTTTTCGCAATAATAAAGATGGCTCAATCGTGAATCCATAGTCTTTTGATTTGAACCGATGCCCCATATTAAAAAGGTAGAAACCTTCCGGGTCATTATTATCATTGTTGGTACTACCATCCAGCCGAGCCATGATGATATTAGGAAATGCAATATTAAAAAAGGTCTGATTATTATACATGCCATGAAATCCTAGTGTGGCATCAAACTGGTTGAGCCCATCGGTGGCATCTTCAATAATATTATCATTGGGGTCATAATTGATATCGGATAGCACATCGCGATCAAGGGTGGTTTGACTAAATTCGGTAGAAAACCCGAATCCCACCTGCAATTTGTCCAACTGATACCGAAAAGCATAATTCAGTGCCACTCTGAGTCGTTGCAAGGAGGCGATATTTTCGCTATAAACGGCAGCACCCAACCCAAAAGTTTTACCAATTGGTCCATCGTAGGTGGCCGCTACGGTTTTGTCAGCCCCCGGAAAACCCGACCAGCTATTGCGGGCATTCAGAAAAACATTGTGATTGCCAGTACTTCCGGCTATTGCTGGATTGATAATCAACGGGTTGATGTGGTAGTGGGTTAGCACGGACTGTTCTTGTGCTAGTAAGGTATTACAAAACTGGAACAGTGCTGCTGCAAATAGTATGATTTTTTTCATCCTGAATGAATTATCGGAAATCAGATGGGCTGATATTCCTGAGTTCTTGGGAAATATATTTTTCTTACTAAAAGGAACTATAGTCGGAAGAAGAGTTTGTTTCTTCTTCCAACCAATAACTTTTTAATTTTCTCGCACGACGGTTACATGATCCCTGACGCGTCTGGCTTGTCCGTTTTCGGTATAGTCAAGTATCCAGAAATATCCGCCTTCGTCAACAGCGTTACCGGAGCGGTCAAAACCTTTCCAGCAGTCGCCTTCGGTACCAAAAACACATTGGTAATTATCAGCTTCGTAAACGAGTTGCCCCCAGCGGTTATAAATCTCGAGGTGGTTTTCTACCAAATCCACACAACTAATGCGGAAGGCATCGTTTCTGCCATCTTCGTTAGGGGTGATTGCTTTATTGCCCGCATAACATGGGCGGCAGGTGGGGTCAGCGTCAAAGGTGATTCGGAAATTTTGATTGGCAATACAGTCATTTTCGTCTGTTACAATTACGGCATATTCACCAACTTGCAACCCATCCAGGCGTAACTGATCCATGATGTCATTCGACCACACAACGCTTTTAACGGGCATGGTGCCTCCCGTTATAGCAATCTCTATCGCGCCATCTCCTCCCAGACATTCGCCGCTCAATTCGTTGGTATTGATAGAAATGGGGTCAGGTTCGGTCAAGGTGTAGGATGCCGTACCGGTTTTTCCATTACCATCCGT
This sequence comes from Cletocamptus dominicanus, assembly GCA_028565815.1. Classification (NCBI taxonomy): domain Eukaryota; kingdom Metazoa; phylum Arthropoda; class Copepoda; order Harpacticoida; family Cletodidae; genus Cletocamptus; species Cletocamptus dominicanus. The sequence continues at coordinate 14,730 of JAOXNT010173627.1, read as the reverse complement.
AACTGTAACTGTGTAAGTGCCAGCCGGAATGTTGATTAATAAACTGCTATTGGCTCCGGTGTTCCAAAGGTAGTTGTAAGGGGGTTGACCGGAGATGATTTCCGCCTGAATGATGCCTTGACTTTCACCGTTACAGGCAATTTCATTGGCTAGCAGAATTTCCACTTCCGGCGAGTCTATTTCTACATTAAATGTTTCGATTACAGAGCAACCTAAATCATCCGTAACGGTTACACTACACTCCCCTTCTGCCAGCTCAGTAGCAGATGGGGTCATTTGTCCATTACACCATAGAAACTCGTAAGGCGTTACGCCTCCAGTAACGTTGGCAGTGGCAGCACCATCAGGAGCTCCTTTGGTTACAGTGACTGATACAGCCAGATTAGAGCGTTGTTGCACGGTATAAGTATCGGTATAAGTACATAGTTTGCTATCGGTAATGGTGACGGTATAGCTTCCTGCCGAGAGGTTTGCCCGCGTATTGGTGGTGTCTCCATCGTCCCACAGGAAAGTATAGGGGCTGAATCCGCCGGTTGCTGTCAGCATGATACCTCCTGTTTGGTCTCCTTCACAATCTACATCATTGATAGAGGCAGAAGCTGCTAAGATGGCAACTGGTCCGCCAACTTCTATATTGTCAATCGTATTAAAACAACCTTCCGCATCGGTATAAGTCACGGAATAAATACCGGTAGGCAAGTTTTCTGCGGTTCCTGTGTTTCCGATTGTTGCCGGGCCATCCCAGTCAAAACTGAATGGAGCAGTTCCGGCAGTCGGGGTAATTTGAATGGCTCCCTGCCCATCGCCACAGGCATCTTCTACTACTTGTACATCTGCCGTTAATTCAAGGTCTGCTCCAATAGTGACTGTGATTTCCTGCATACAGTTGTCGCTATCGGTTACCGTAACGGCGTGTGCTCCCGAAGGAACGGTAGTCGGATTGGCTCCTTCCACTCCCTCTATTGGCCAGTCAAAAGTATAACCACTTCCTGAACCTCCCGAGGCAACCAGCGCAGCAGCGCCATCCATAGCACCACTACAAGAGGCATTGATGGTTGTAGCAGCAACTTCGATGGGAGAAGGAGAGTCCACCACGATATTTGAAGTAGTGCTTATACAATTATTACCATCTGTAATGGTCAGGCTGTAAGAGCCCGCCGGTACGCTCATCGGGTTGTTGGTGTTTCCAAAGGTAGTGTCACTCCAGGTATAATTATAAGGAAGCGTTCCTCCTGACGCAGACACCGTAATACTTCCGTCTGCTACTCCGAAACAGGAAGCATCGTTGGGCGTAGCGACAGTCAGGATTGCGTCCGGTTCGGTAACAGTCAGAGAAGCTATGGGCAGATTACTAAAAGTTTCTGTACCTCCACAACTGCTGATAGTTACAGAATAAACCCCTGCTGAAAGCCCGGTGGGGTTAGGGGTATTGCCGATGGTCGGGTCACTCCAGGTGTAGGTATAAGTGCCATCTCCTCCGGTAACTTGAGTAATATTTAACGCACCGTCACTTCCCCCGAAACAACTTACATTGGTCGGGGCAGTCGCTAGCGCAGTAACTGGACCTGCACAATTGTTGGACATTTGTACATTAACTACTCCGTTTGCACCAGCAAAAGCCAATGCTCCGGCAGTGTTGGTCACTTGTCGGGTCACCGGATTGTCGGTAAAAGTGATTAAGGTACTGCCTTCTTCCTGGGAAGCGGTAAAGCATATTTCAAAAATAACGGTATTGTCTGCCAGGGTAACGCCATTATTGTCCGTCCAGTTGACAGATAATTGACCATTATTCGTATTGTCAAGGTTAAAATCAGCAATGGCGAGTCCGGTTAAATTCAGGTTATTAAGCATAGAGAAACTGACTACCGACGGATCCCAAGCCATAGAAAACCCGGTGTTAGTAATATTAGTAAACCCTGCTACTGTTATTGGTACACAAAAATCTTCACCCGGAGTAACAGTCGGAGAAGCCAGGTTGAAATTGACATCCTCTACTGGTGGTGCTGTGCCTACTGTGAAGGTACCATTGGTGGAGGTGAAGGGGATTACTTCTGTATCAGTTGCCAGCTCTCTAGCTGTAGGGTCATCGGTAAAACTGATAGTGGTATTTTGACCGTTAGAACCGACTACTTCAAAACACATTTCAAAAATAGTACTACCATTTGATAAAGAAACTCCAATAGCATTTGGGTCTGGCCAAGAAACTGCCAATTTACCACTTGCTACTTCTACTAGTGTAAATTGCGCCTCTGATAATCCGGGCAATCCAAAATTACTTAATTCGGAAAACTGTAAAACGGCAGGGTTCCATTCCACCGAAAATTGCATGGCAGCAATATCATTAAAACCCTGAACAGTAACAGGAATACAGATTGTTTCTCCTTGTTGAGCAGAAGTATCGGGGATATTTAAAATACCATCTTCTGCCGGAGGTTCAATCCCTCCTTGCTGAACGGTAAAAGTACCATTAGAAGAGGAAAAAGGAATGACTTCATTGGCATTAGCTATTTCTATACTGATTGGATTATCGGAAAAACTAATGGAGGAAGTCTGTCCAGTTGAACCTGTTACAACAAAGCATATCTCAAAAATGGTACTTCCATCTGCGAGGGTAACACCTATTGCATTGGCATCATCCCAAGCTACGCCTAGTCTGCCGTTATTGGTTTGCCCAAGCGTAAACCTGCTTTCATCCAGTCCAGGTAATCCAAAATTACTTAATTCTGAAAATTGCAGTATGGCAGGGTTCCACTCCACCGAAAATTGCATGGCAGCAACTGTGTCAAAATTTGCAACAGTAATAGGAATACAGATAGTTTCTCCTTGCTGAGCAGAAATATCGGGAATATTTACAATGCCATCTTCTGCCGGAGGCTCAACCCCTCCTTGCTGAACGGTAAAAGAACCATTAGAAGAGGAAAAAGGAATAACTTCATTGGCAGTAGCTATTTCTATTTCTATTGGATTACCGGAAAAGCTAATGGAGGAAGTTTGTCCAGTTGAGCCAAGCACTTCAAAGCACATTTCAAAAATAGTGCTTCCGTCTGCCAGAGAAACTCCAATGGCATTTGGGTCATCCCAGGCAATGCCAAGTCTTCCATTATTGGTTTGTCCTAGCGTGAAATCTGCTTCATCCAGTCCAGAAAGTCCAAAATTACTTAACTCTGAAAATTGCAGTATAGCAGTATTCCACCCTACAGAAAATTGCATGGCGGCAATTCCGTCAAAATCGTTAACAGTAACGGGGATACAGATAGTTTCGCCTTGCTGTGCAGAAGTATTAGGGATATTTACAATACCATCTTCCGCCGGCGGTTCCATCCCTCCCTCTGACACTACAAAAGTACCTTCGTTATCACTGGAAGGTGTAAAGTCAACGACCTGTTCGTCGGCATTCGTAATTTCAATGGGGATTGGGCTATTGCCAAAAGTGATATTGGTTGAATTATTCAACGAACCAACTACGTCAAAACACACTTCAAATATAGTAGTGCCATCAGCGATACTGATTCCCTGAACACTTTCGTCAAACCAAAGAAACCCAAGTTGTCCGTTACTGACCTGATCCACTCTGAAGTCGGGGTTACTGTCGCCCAATGCACCGTTATAATTCGTTTCCGAAAATTGTAATACCGCAGGATTCCAGGAAAGGGAATATTGCATACTGACAATATCGTTGAAATTATTCACCGTTATCGGGATACAAACCGTAGCCCCTGCGGGAGCATTATCAGAAGTGATATTGAGCAAATCGCTTCCCCCCGATGGAGGCGGAGCAGGATTGTTGATACTAACCGTTCCGCTTGTAGGGGTAATACCCACCGAAGAAGCAGAAGCGGTAGTCGTGATAGAAACAGGCTCCGGAGTGTTGGTAAACGAAATACTGGAACTGGCTCCGGCCGCCCCGATTAAGTCAAAACAGACCTGATAAAGACGTGTCCCATTACTGAGAGATACACCGTTAGCATCCGACCAGTTGACTCCCAATTGCCCCGAAGCGGTGCTGCTGGTATTAAAGTCTGCTGCATCGAGTCCGGTTAAGTTGAAATTTTGTACCCGATTGAAATCCAGCACCGTTTCGTCCCAACCCAGCGAATATTGCATTTGGGTAATATCTTGAAAATTGGAAGCATTAATGTTTACACAGACAGTCACGCCCTGTTCTCCAGAATTAGTTGATGCGGATAAGATAAGCGGAGACGTGTTGCCTACAGGTTCCTCTTCCGGTTCTCCGAATTGGTTGTTGGTCAATACAGCACTATCCGAAACATCCTCGGCAGCATCATTGATAAATTCGATTGCCAAGCCTGGTCGGGAGGCAAATTCAATGAAAGTACCAGCATTGGCATCACCAACTACTTCAAAGGAGATGTCAAACAAGGAGCTTCCTGCCGGGGCAGATACGGCGTTTGTGTTGGGTTCAAACCAGGCTACAGTCAAAAAACCGGCTTGATTATCGGCATTAAAGTTGCCAGAGCCAAGGCCATTCAAGTTGGAATTAAAATTATCTACTCCGGTGAACTGGAGAACGGCGGGATCCCAGTCAATGCCATATTGCATACTGACGATGTCGGTAAAATTATTGACAATAACAGAAACGGTGACCGTTTCACCGGTGTTTCCATCCACTTGGGCAGGTGACAAGGTAAGCGAAACCTGGGCATAGGTTACAGTTGCAAAAAACAATAGCACTGCAACAAGAGAGGTAACTATCTTATTCATTACTAACGGAGTTTGGGATAAATTAGACAACTTTACGAATTACAAAAAAAACATATACATAAAAGTTGTGCCAACTTTGAGTAAAGTATAAAATCTGTTCAATTTGTTGTTTTAAAAACCTCCTTTCGGAGCAATTATCGGTCGAATGTGCTGCACCACATTCCTGTTTCGGTTAATACTGTAAAATAAACTTTCGGTTCAGTTGGAAATTTTTTCCAATTACATTAAAATAATACAGACCGCTGGCAGGCAAATCTGATTGTTGAATGGTATATATCTTTTCGGTAGTAATTATTTCCGGTTTGCTAGTAGTGATAACCTCCCCTGATTCGTTAATTATTTGGTAAAAGAGTGTTTGAGGAGTGTTTACACTTAGTTTTATACTGGTATGAACAGCAAAAGGGTTAGGATGAGCATTGGACAAATGAAGTCCATATAGTTTTTCGATATCAAAAGTAGAAGTTGAGTTGTCAGCCGGGATGACTATTCTTCCACCCAGCGTATCAGTTTGTACCTCATACAAGTTACTGCCGGGTCCGACAAATTCAATAGCAATAGGAAAGCTGGATACTTTGACCATTGTATTACTTCCTGGTTCGCCTATTGCTTCAAACAGCAAGGTAAATAACTGAACGGTATCCTCCAATGTAATGCCCTGCGTAGAATTGTCTAGCCAAATCACTCGCAACTCTCCTTGTCCAGCATTATTCATACCAACTTCGCGCTCCGAAAATTCAGGAAGCTCGGGATTAAAGTTTTCAATAGCCCGAAAATCAAGCATACTACTATCCCAGTTTACAGAAAACTGCATGGATACCACCTCTTGAAACCCGGTTGCCATTACAGCAATTTCTACTTGTTCTTCTTGCTGGACGGTAGCATTGGAAACGTGCAACTCAATCTGTCCAATTGAATATACGGGAATGAGAAAAATAAGTAAGAAGAAAAATTGGTGTTTTACAGACATCAAAACAATTGGTTATTGTAAATAATCCGGATGACCGGTTTCTTCTACTGAAGAGTAAATTTTTTAAAGTATTATTACAACTCCTCTGTGTACTACGTAAACTTGTCCGGTTTGTTCTTTTAGCATAATCTTATTATTCAGGAAGCTACCACCAAACAGGGGCACCTTACCATAAAGACTGATGCTGAAAACACTTATAGCATTTTCAAAACAGCATTTTCATAGTAAAGAATGGTTTAGTAATAAAAAACGGTTCTCTACTTGTTCTTTATCAATAACCCATTCCTAAGGAACGATGAAAAAACAATAAAGAAATCAGTTTTGGCTTCTTTACTATTTTTTGTGTTGTTGCTACGAACTACGACTCTTATTTATTTCGATTTGAAAGCCAAATTAACTCGGATGAGTTATTTGTTAAGATGAAATGAAAGAAGAATAGCACTTTGGGTGCATGTAGTTCATGGGAAATAGGATTAATATTCGAGTTTGCCAACAAATAACGGCAAAATTCAACTAATTAGCAAGTTTTGCAAGTGTATCGGGCTATAAATTAACAGTAAAAATATAACAATAATTAACTACACTATTAAATCAGGCTATTGTCATAAGCTATTTTAATAAGTCCGGCAGTATTGCTTACCCCCAATTTTCGCATGATATTTTTACGGTGCACACTGACGGTTTGATAGCTGATGTACAGTTCTTTGCCAATTTCCTTGTTGCTTTTGGCTTCGCTGATTAATCCCAATACTTCTTTTTCTCGTTTGGTCAAATGGTACTTTCTGATAAAAATATCATCAAATTTGGTTGATGCTTTTTTCAGGCTTTTTTTGGGTTTGTCAAATTCGATTACATCACTCACGTACAAGTTGCCGTCAAGAGCAGCTTCTATACCTTCAAACAATTCTTTTTTGCCTCTGGATTTTAGCAGGTAGGCGTTGCAACCTGCTTTTATGGTTGATTTAACAATTTTTAAATCATCATACATTGTCAAGGCTATTATTTTAACCTTTTTGTTCCATTTTAGTATTTCCTTGATAGCTTCTTGCCCGTCCATTTTGGGCATGTTTAAATCTGTAATTACTATGTCTGGCGGGTTTTTCTTGACCATTTTTACGAGCTCTTCACCATTTGTTGCAGTTCCTTGTATATTAAATTTGCCGGTTTCTGCCAAAATACGTTTCAAGCCCTCAATGAATAACTGATGGTCATCAGCCAATACTACGCTAACTTTCTTGTCCATGGATGCTTTTTTCTTTGGATTGCAATTTTTTTTCTAAAAAACCTTTATGCCAAGTAAAATGTCAGTAATAAACCGAACCAGATAATTGGGTAGCGGTTATTTTTGACCTTTTACTAGAGCCTATATAGGCAAGTATCATTCCAAAAAATACGCTAAAATGGTTATATTTTGGATGCCGAGTGTCCCTGTTCTTGCCGGAGAGAACGACTCTGCCTTAAATAGCTGGAATTGTTACCTCAATCAAAATACCGGAAGTATTTTTTCGGGCTATCGTTCCCTTGCCATTAACTAATTGTAATCTTGATTTTATTGACTGGGGGATAGTCAAGCTTTGTTCTCCTGTTACAGATTTGCCGTTATCCTCAACCGAAAGGACAAGGAATCCGGCTCTCTGGGTTACAACCACTTCAATAGTAGTTGCATCGGAGTGTTTCAAGGTGTTGGTAATTGCTTCCTGAAGGATGCGGTAAGTATGTTTTCGGATTGTTGGTGGCAGGCGTAGAAATTCTACCTGCTCATTAATGTTTATTTTTAACAGGACTCCACCCTGCGCTAACTGCCGCTGCCATTTCTGCAAAAGCTGTCTGAATTCGTCAGAGGAATCAAAAGGTATATATTCTTCTTGCCTGATAATATCCCGAAGCCTTTTTTGGATATGATCTAACAATCCCCGGATTTCTTGTTGGGCTTGGTGGTCTTTTATTGGACAGTGATCTATCAAAAAGCGTAGCAGAGCTAACGAATTCCCCAAATCATCGTGCCATAGCTGCATGATTCTTTTTCGCTCTGCGTCTTTTGCTTCCCAAATTTTTTGCTCCAACTCTTTTTTTAATTGGTCGTATTGGCGTTTTTTATACCACCATACCCAACCCAAGGCAATTGACAGGGCAATTAACCAATAAACAAGCATCTCTTCAAGCATTAAATACGCAACCGGGCGAGGTGAAATTCATTATATTTTTATTTTTATAAATTGATACACGAAAGACACTATACGCCTGTTTGTAGTTTAAGGATGCAAAGAATCCAAACTTTTATAGTAACCGGTTTAAGGAAAATTAATTCAGGGGGGGTGAATTTGCTACAAAGGTAATAAAATTAAGGAATTAAATAAATATATTTTATTGATATTTCGATAGATTTTTTTATAAGGCAGCACTGAATAGTTGAGGCTGCATGAACGGAATGAGTGCTAGTAAAAGTGGCTGCACGTACAAGTCTGTTCTGGTTATCAGTTTATTGGTCAAGCTGCCTACTGCACCGCCTCCCTGTTTGGAATTGTGCATCTGGAAAAAGGCATCATTGACGAACCCTAATTCTTCACCTGCCAAAACCCGTTGGGCAACATAAGGCGGCAGCGGGAAGGTACAGGAGCGAGCTTGCTCTCTGCGACCATTTTTATCCAGAATGACCATCCACCCAAAAGCGTCCATTCTTTCCTGGTCATAACTAATGCCTCCTTCGATACCTACCCAAAAGTCGGCATCCGGTGATGCCTGTTTAGCATTATTGGTTCGGTTAATGGCTCCTTGTAGTGTTTCTTCATCTGACATTGGCTGGTCTGCTACTTCTGAATCAGCCGATAGCCCTTGTACGTCTATCTGTTGACCAGGGAAGGCTTGCTCGAAGGCGATACGGGCGGCATTTATTTTGACCGGATTTTTAGAGGCAACAACAATTCGCTTCATAGTTCTAGTTTTTTACCAAAAATATATTGTCCACATACTTTATTGTTCACAAGGGCGATACCCGGCAAATGCCCCCACTGCTCAAACCCTGTTTTTTTTAATAATTGTACACTTCTTTTATTGTTGTCAAGCAATAAGGCGTAAGCGTGCTGAAAGCCTAATCGGACTGCTTGTACCAAAAGGTAGTTCAATAGTTGGCGTCCCAATCCCTGCCCCTGTGCTGATTTTTTTAAATAATAACTAACTTCTACTACTCCTTGCAATGCCGGGCGACCTTCCCGATAGGAGCTGAGGGTTCCATAACCGAGTACTTCTTCCAACTCGTCCGAGGTTAGTACAAATAGCGGATACAGGGGATGTTGATGGCTTTCAAACCAGTTTTTTCGGTCAGCAACGGATAAAGGGCGGGTATCTGCCGTTTGGCCGGCAGCAACGGCTTCGTTGTAGATGTCGGTTAGCATTGGCAGGTCCAATAATTGTGCTTTTCTGAAAATCATTGGTGGTTGGTAGCGATTACTGGATTTTGTTTAAAAAACTTATAAATAATTCTTTTACTTTGTCAAAATCACTGGCACTTAAATGGCGTTCGCCGTACCAGATGTTTTCAAAAGTACGAGTCAACCAGCTAAACTGACTACTCAACCGGGGCTGCTTACTGGATAGTTCTTGCTGATAAACAAGATTGGTTTTGTTTTTTTTCCATTTAATCCAGTTTTTTTCCGAGAGTTTGCGAATAACACTCAAATAGTACAATCGGGTAGCAGCCGGATAATCTTCCTGCCGGATAGCTGATGCAATCAAATCATCAGAAGAAAACTCATCCAGTCGGTCAGCTACTTCCTGCAAATTCAGGTCTTCGATGGGGTCAAAGCGGGTATTTTTAGGACTCAGTATATTTTTGTCTAATACATTTTTTAAAATTAATAAAACCAGCCCGATAACTGCCAGTACGGATAGTATTTTTAAAAAACTTTCCCAAAACGGGGAAATTCCTGACGGTTCTCTTACCTGGCGTTTTTGCCGTACAAGGGGTTCAAATTCAATGCCCTCGGTAGCCTTTTTCCAGGTTGTTGTGTCAATCCGAATTCGACTATCTGTAGTTGATTGAGTAGTTGAAAAGAGAGGCATCAGCAGTAGTAATAGCAGAATAAGAATGTGTTTTTCCATTGAATCGTTTACACGTTTAAAAAGGGGAATCCAGATATAAATTCATCGAAAAAAGAACCGGTTTTTCGGGGTAGAGCACATTGGAAGTTCCTCTTGCCCAGTCAAAGTTAACCTGTACCCCCGGCATTTTCAAACGAATCCCCATCCCCGGTGACCATAGCTGCAAGTTGTCACCACCGGTGGTTTGATACCAACTCCAGTCGGAGAAAACCGCTAATCGCAAGTGCTGGTAGGTATATCGGTTGAAATTGGCTGTTTTATTTCCAAACCGGGGAAAAGGCAACTGCCACTCCAGATTAGCCTGATAAAAAGACTGCCCGATGATGGCATCCTGCCGAAAGCCCCGATTATGACTGACTTGGTGTCCGTGTTGCTCGTACCAGGGAGTCTGGTTGCTACTATTGGCAGCCCGGAGCCGAATATCGAGCGCATTTCCACCTCCAAAGTGCTGAAAATAGTGTAGTTGCAAATCTCCTTTTATAAAAAAAGTATTCTCTTCCGCATTGGAATCACTTAACCAGCCAAATTTTAAAGAATTTTCTATTTGCCAGCGATTATTTTGCCGCCGCCAGGGATTAGCTAAAAACCAAAGATTTTTCCATTCAGTACTAAAAATACGGTCTTCGGAAAACGGCTGATTTTCAAAATCTTCTACTTGCACCTGCTCGATTTGCCATTGCAAGGAAGATTGTAATAAGGCTTGTGTTTGGTTGCGAAACCAGTCAATACGGGTCAATACGTTGGTCGTATTCCGGCGTTCTTTTAGTGCTTGTTGTTGCAGTACCCGATTGGCGGTAAAATCGGATTGGGCAGTAATACGGAGAAAAAGCCGTTTTTTCAGGGCATTAAAAAACAGATAGTCTTTGGTATAATTGCCAGAGATAGCCACTCCACCGTCATTCCAGCCAGCTTCATTAAACAGGTAGCTTATTTCAAAATTGACCTGGCTATTATCCAGGAAAAGATGCCGGAAAAGCAGTCGCAGGCTGGTTTCATCTCGCCAGTTCCAGCTACCCCCGATGCCCAGATAATTGCGTTTGAATTTGGTCAGTCGTGGTGCGGATGCTGGCAGGGGGGTGGTGTAGTCCTCTGCCAATAGCTCTCCTGCCAGGTTGGGTGGCGAAGGGGCGATATTGGTAGAATCGTAACTTGCGGTTAGTTGGTTGACCATCAAATCCAGAAAACGGGATTGCTCCGCCAGCGGAAAAGAACTGACAAAATTACTTGGAACCGGATTGACATTAAGGGCATATCGTTGGCTGGCGAGTTGGTTCTGCCAAAGCCCCAGCCTGGAAGTGGGCATAATCGGGAGTTGGTTGACCTGATTATCAACCGTTTTTAATAAATTGAATGGATAGATAGCTTCCTTGATACCGCTTTCAATAGCAATGCTGTCTTTGTTTTTTTGTAAAAATTTTTTGTATAACCGATGCGGCAGCCATTGATAAGCCATCCGGTCAGCATCTTCCATCTGACGAGTTCTTACCAAAAAACGCCCCATTCGGGGTGCCAGTATGCGAATATTAGTCGGTGCAATTTCAAAGAGAGGGTCAAAGGGTAGGTGGAAAAAATATTCTTTTAGCTGAAGTTCTATTTTGTTTTTATAAAAAAGCTGTCCATCCCATCCTTTCAGGATTCGTCGGGTTTTTCTGCTGCTAAAGGTGTCTTTGTCCAGCCAGATAATGTCCATTTCGGTTAATAACAGAGGGGGGTGAATCGGAAATTCAAAAACAAAATTTTCAATATCTTCTTCTGCCAGGTCGAGGTCGGCGACAGTAATGGGAGTGCCATTCAGGGCGTGGGTTTGTAAAGTTGGTAAAATAAAATCCTGGAATAACTCGCTCAAAACCCAGGTATCCAGGTTCGCAAAGTAATTATCAACAATAGCTATCACTTCCCCCTCCATTTCTGTCAATATCAGGTAGTCTTCCCGAAAATCAGTCAACCAGCTACAAAGTCCATTGGTACACCATTGCGCTGCTTCCGTTCGCATAAGCGAGTCCAGCCGTAAAAATCCGTCATTCAGTAGTCTGATTAGTTCTTGCTTGCTTGTGGCGGGGTACAATCCTTCTGGCGAAAGGGTTCCATTTTGTACTTGTAGCCGGTTGTTTTGTACGGTTAGTTGTACTTCCAGTATGCCACCCATACCGCCTTCTTGTCCTTGCATCACCAAAGGAAGGAGCCAAAGCAAAAGGAAAGAAATCAAAATTTTTGGGTACATAGACAAAAAGGGAAACCATGAAAATTTTAAACAGGAAATCACTTCCGTAACGTTTTTTTACCAATATTACGGCTGCTTTTGTGCAAATTAACAATTTTATACCGCTTCTTTTGAAGAAAACCTGTTCACTTTTATCGAAAAAAATGAAGCATTGATAGAAATTACAAGGTAATGACAGGTAGTTGGTATTGCATAGTACTTGAGAATGACCTTATCTTTGTGGTAGAAAAATTCTGATAAATATGAAGATTGAAAATACAAAAGCACAAATGAGAAAGGGCATTCTGGAGTTGTGTGTTCTTTCGATAATTGCCGAAAAGGAAGCATATCCCACAGACATTATTAATGAGCTGGAGGACTCCCAACTGGTGGTCAAGCAGGGAACTATGTACCCTTTGTTAACTCGACTTAAAAATGACGGAGTGCTGTCTTACACCTGGCGAGAGTCAGAACTGGGACCTCCTCGAAAATACTACCACCTGACCGAAAAAGGGCAGGAGTTTTTGCAGAGTTTGCTCGAAACGTGGAATGACCTGGTCGCTACGGTCAATGCTACCACGATGCACTTGACCAAGAAACGCAAGGTCATTAAATCCCGAAGAGTATCAGCCGAAGCGAAGAAAAAATAGGCAGTAGAGCAGGTGTTAATTATTTTTTCCAACTAAAAAACGCTAAAAATCATCAACAAAATGAATAAGGTATATAATATAAATTTGGGAGGTTATCCCTTTACGATTGATGACGATGCTTACGAGCATTTGTCCGGGTATCTAAAAACCATTCATCGGCATTTCCGAAAATCAGAAGGCTATGAGGAAATAACGGGCGACATTGAAGCGCGTATTGCCGAACTGTTTCAGGAGCGCATGGGCACTCGTGCTATCGTTGACTTGAAAATGGTGCAGGATGCAATCGTTATTATGGGTACTCCCGAGGAGTTTGGCGCAGAAGCTTTTGATTCCGACTATTCTGCTCCTAAAACAGAACGCACACATCGCACCGAAAATCGTTACAAAACGGGCAAACGGCTCTTTCGTGACCCCGACGACCAGGTGATTGGGGGCGTCTGTTCTGGTATTGCAGCCTATTTTGGTATTGCTGACCCGCTGTGGGTTCGATTGTTTTTTGTGATTTTCACCCTGTCTGGCGGATTTGGCGTGCCGGTTTATATCATCTTGTGGGCAATTTTGAAAGAAGCCAAAACGTCCAGTGACCGATTGGCCATGCGCGGTGATGATATTAATGTGTCCAATATTGCCAAAATCATAGAGGAAGAGTTTGAAAATATTTCTGAAAAGATAACGGGAATGACAGACGGCTGGGATGAAAAAGGTAAAAAAAAAATCGCTGACACCACCCGCCAATCTTTACCGTATTTGAGAAAAGCAATTCGCTTGTTGGGGCAGTTCGTTGTAAAGTTATTAACCGTCATAAAAACCGTAATTGCTCCTGTCGGAGCCCTGATAGGAGTAGCGTTGGCAATAGCCTTCGGAGCGGTATGGGTCGTGTCTTTATTCGGATTTATTTTGGGGTTTCCGTACTTGGGATTTATTATGCCAGAACACGGATATTTGGGTGGTATATGGCTTCTTAATTTAGTTTTGCTGGTAGGTATTCCGATTATTTCTGTGATATTATTACTGGGTCGCTTGTTCTTTCGTAACCAGTATCGCGTCCGGTGGAATGCTGGATTGATTGTCTTTTTTATTCTCAATGCCATTTCGTTTTTTGGTATTTCTAGCTATTTTGCACGACAGTTTAAAGTGCCTGCTGAAGCCTACCAGGAGTCAGAACGATTCGGTACCGGTGAAGATGATTTGACGATTTCTTTTTCGGAAGTGGCACCGGCGACTCGGTTTTCGGAGTGGTTCGATGGAGAAGAGCCACCGCTTAAAGTGAGTGATGGAAAGCTGTATGCTGAAATGGTAGAACTCCGACTCGAAAAAGCCCAAGATGATGAATTTGTCCTGATTAAGGAAGGACGCGCGCGGGGTAAAGAATTGTCAGAAGCCAAATACTTGGCCAAAAACATCCGACACCAAACTGCCTTATCCGGGAATCAACTCGAAATCCAGCCTTTTTTGTGGTTGGAGAATGGCGAAAAATGGCGGGTGCAACAACAAATTTTGATTTTACAAATACCCGAAGGCAAAACGATTACTTTTCAGAAAGTGCCTGCTCACCTGCGTTCCCAAATTGAATTTCGTGGTGAACACAGCGAACGCCTATACCCAACTGACGGTGAGGCTTACACCCTGGTGGGTGAGGAATTACAGCGTTTGAATTAGCGAAACAGGTTTAATACTTCTAAGCAGCTCATGGAAATAACTGTATCATATAATTTCAGCGTACCGTTTACTACGAAGTAGGGATAAAGGGGTTTTTGGGAGCGTGTTCAAAAAACGGTGTTATTAAGATTCACCGCCAAGCCGCCAAGTTCGCTAAGCACCTGAATAGTAAGCCTTTGCGTACTTTGCATCTTAGCGGTAAAGATAAATGACACGCTTTTTTGAATACGCTCAAAATTCATATTATTTTGCCCTTGGAGCTATTCCTCGGCGGAGCGTAGCGAAGCAAGGAAATTCTTATCCTTTTCCTTACATTTCTTCTACTTGCCGCAGCAGCCATTCCTTTTCCGCGATGGGGCGGGCTTCTTTAATTTCTCCGTGCAATTTATCTTTTTCAACTCTGCTGTAAGGGTTCACCCGCAGCAGTTTTTTAG
>JAOXNT010172516.1:0-22409 GCA_028565815.1 Cletocamptus dominicanus | reverse complement strand
TATATCTGGCAGGAACATCCCACTTGACCTCGGGGTTTTGAAGCTAAAGAACTTTGGTTTTAATTTGAATTATAAGTGGATTGAAGGATTTTTATTCGAAGGGTCGCCTCAATTTACCGGTTTCATAGAATCTTATGGCCTGTTAGATGGACAAGTAAATGTGTTTCTTGATCGCATAAACACTACTATCAAAATAGGAGGCTCCAACCTACTGAATAATATGGTTTTCCAAACTTACGGCGGACCTCAAGTTGGCAGATTGGCTTATATTTCACTAACTTACAATTGGGAAAAATTATAAATAAAACATTTAATTATGAAGAACGCTATACTTTTTTTATTCATCACTTTAATCACCTATGGTGTATCGGAGGCGCAAATGCGCTATCTAGAACCCATTTTTGACGAAGTAGAAGTCGAACGGCAGGTGTATGGCAACAACATCAGCATTCTCACAGGACAACCAATGCAAACGGAATTGGAAATGGATGTTTACACTCCTGTGGGAGACACAGAGACTTCAAGGCCCGTTATTATTGTTCCGCACACAGGTAGTTTCTTGCCGCCCATATTCAATGGTACACCTACGGGTGACCTTGGAGACTCTACTTTGGTCGAGGTATGCACACGGTTGGCACAACATGGATATGTAGCTGTTGGAATGACATACCGGCTAGGCTGGCAGCCTGAAGCAACTAATGCAAATATCAGAAAAGGATCTCTTCTCACCGCTGTATATAGGTCTGTGCAGGACTCAAGGACCTGTATTCGAAATTTGCGAAGGACAGTTGCTGAGGAAAACAACCCTTATGGCATTGATCCTGACCGAATAGGTATGTTTGGTATTGGGTCGGGAGGATATGTCTCTTATGCCGCTGGTAGCTTGGATGAATATTCGGAGGTTCTCTTAGATAAATTTCTAGATTCAGAAACCAACTTACCTCTGATAGATACAACCATATTGGGCAATTTCGACGCTACAAGTACAGCTCAATTAAGCATACCTAATCATGTGGGTTATTCCTCAGAATTTGAAATTGCCGTAAACATCGGAGGTGCTTTGGGTGACATGAGTTGGATAGACGGAAAGGATGATGAGCCTGCTTTTTGCGGTTTTCATTGTTTGAGAGACCCGTTTGCGCCATGGTTCCGCGGTACCGTTATAGTTCCTACCACCCAAGAAAATGTGGTTGAGGTGTCTGGTTCTCGTGAAGCCATCCAAATGGCCAATGATAGAGGAAGCAATAATGTTTTAAATGGTATTCCTAGTGCTCTTGACCCTATTCAGCCCATCGTTCAAGCTTACAGCAACATAGATATAAACTATCAAGGCTTTGAAACAACACTGGCCACAAACAATATGTATACATTTGTCACTCCGGGAATGGCCCCCCAAGGTTCTCCATGGGACTGGTGGGATGTCAATGTCCTCCGCGCTAAGGTGGCTGCCATAAATACGCAACTGGGAACCAATTTTGACGCTGATGTAATACACCAGAATGCCTTGATTACAAATCCAGATATGAGTGCTGAGAAAGCAAGAACCTACTTAGATACTGTTTTTGCCTATGCTGTTCCTCGCATGTATACCGCACTAAATCTAAGTACGAGTACTGATGAAATTTCTGCTACTGATGTAGATCTTCAATTCGGTCCTAACCCAACGACAGATTTCGTTAATATTGAAGCCAATGAGAATATAGAAAACATCTTAGTTTTTGATTCAAGGGGTCTTCTAGTGAAGTCTCAAAAAGTAAATCAAAAACACCTGCGGATGCCTATGTTCGATTTACAAAGAAATCAAATATACTTTTTGAGAATGGAATTTGATAGTGGCTACCTGATAAAACAACTGTCCTTCCATTAAAGCAACACTATAAAAGTAAGTGACCAGCCTCCGGAGGACCAAAACTTCGGAGGCTTTTTACGTTTCATAAATATATTAGGGAACTGAGCATAAAAATTTATAATTTAGATAAAGGTAAAAAGGGTACATGGTAGACTGTACTGATTCTTAAAATTTGAATAAAAAAGAGCTATGATGCTATTCAGTTGTATGGCAGGCCATAATAAATGGTCCAAGATCAAAAGAAAAAAAGGCGTACTAGATGCTAAAAGATCAAAAATATTTAGCCGAATCATCAAAGAAATCTCTGTAGCTGTAAAAGAGGGCGGTAGTGGAGACCCAGATTTCAATCCTAGATTAAGGCTTGCTGTCGCCAATGCAAAAGGGGCAAATATGCCTAAAGACAATGTGGAGCGGGCGATAAAAAAAGCTCTTGATTCTGACTCTGCCGACTTACATCAACCGACCTACGAGGGCTATGCACCAGGAGGTGTTGCTGTTTTTGTTGAATGCACAACGGATAATCTCAACAGAACCGTGTCAAGTGTCCGGGCAGTATTCAATAAATACAATGGCAGTCTAGCTACCTCAGGTTCGGTAGATTTTCTATTTGACCGCAAGGGCATTTTTATCATAGATGCCGAACAAATTGAAGATTTGGGCGCCATCGAGCTCGACTTGATTGACGGTGGAGCTGAAGACATAGATACTGATGATGAAAACAATGAGATTACCATCACTGTCGCATTTGAAGATTTTGGCAGCATGCAAAGTAAACTGGAGGAGCTCAAAATAGAAAGTAAAAACGCAAGTCTTGAGCGAATTCCTGAAACCTATGTCGCGCTCTCTGATTCTGATGCCGAGCAAGCCCTAAAACTCATTGATGCCCTTGAGGACAATGATGATGTGCAACAGGTTTTTCACAATATTGAAATGACAGATAGCATTGCTGCCATAATGAGCTAGAATCTCGGGATATGATCAAAAGACACAGCATTGAGAAAGTCCTTGACACAGCACAAATCGAAGATGTCGTTGGGGAGTATGTTGACCTTAAACGTCGAGGTGTAAATCTCATCGGACTGTGTCCTTTTCACAACGAAAAAACACCTTCTTTTACTGTAAGCCCTACCAAAAATATTTACAAGTGCTTTGGTTGCGGTAAAGGCGGCAATCCTGTAAATTTTCTGATGGAACACGAAAGTTTTAACTTTCCTGAAGCCATTAGGTTTTTAGCTCAGCGCTACAGTATCGAATTAGAAGAAACAGAGCGCACACCAGAGGCCGTCGAAAAAGATAAGGAACGTGACAGCCTCTACATTATCAATCAGTATGCAAAAGATTTTTTCCATGACCAACTATTGAATACTGACGAGGGTAGAAGGATAGGCTTTAGCTATTTCAAACAAAGAGGGTACTTACAAAGCACTATTGAGGAGTTTCAACTAGGGTATTGCCCGAAGTCTGGATCAGCATTGCTTGATTTTGCCAAAAAGAAAAGCCTGAATACTCAGAGAATGCAGCAAATGGGCCTGTTTAACAAAAACATGGGAGACATGTACCGAGAGCGCATTGTCTTTCCTATCTTAAATCTTTCTGGAAAGGTATTGGGCTTTGGTGCACGCATTCTCAAAACAGAAAAAAGAGCACCAAAATACCTCAACTCGCCAGAGACAGAAATTTACCATAAGAGCGATTCTCTATATGGTATCTTTCAGGCTAAGAAAACAATATCAGCTCAAGACCTCTGTTATTTAGTCGAGGGGTACACGGATGTGCTTACCATGCACCAATCCGGTCTTAAAAACGCTGTTTCGAGCTCAGGTACCGCTTTGACAGAAGGTCAGGTGAGATTAATTCGCAGATTTAGTAAAAACCTATGTCTGATATTCGATGGAGATGCAGCCGGTATAAAAGCTGCTAAAAGAGGACTGCCAATTGCCTTAAGTCAGGACATGAATGTCAAAGTCGTCACCTTGCCCGAGGGAAAAGATCCTGATAATTTAGTTAGAGAACTGGGAAAAAAGGAGTTTTCAAAATTTCTTGAAGAGCAAGGAAAAGACCTTGTTATTCAGTTACTCTCATGGAATTATCTAGACAAAACAGATCCTAATGAAAAATCTGAAGGCCTTAAAGAGGTCCTCGATAATCTCTCTCAAATTCGAGAAACCCTGAAAAGAGCCTTCTACATTAAAGAAGTGTCTAAGCTGACCAATATTTCTGAAGAAATACTTCACAAAGAAGTCAACAAGGTCATTTTTAACAGGATAAGTGACGAAAAAAAGAAGCAGAGAAGGTTAGAAAACGCAGACTCCCAAGATACTACAAAGGCCTCAGCAGATGAGGAAGTTTCAACTGATCAAAGCTTGTCACTGAAACTTGACCAAGACCATCTGGCCATATCTCTCTTACAAGTATTAGTAAAATATGGAGATAGAGAAATCGAATGGCAAAACCAAAAAACCTATGTCAGTTTTATACTTTTAGATGCGGTTAAAGATCTATTGTCACTCATTGAAGACAAAAAAATTCTCAACATGTTACAATTGGCTCAGGAGCGTCACCAATTATCAGAGCCAGTTGGCCTCAAATACTTCACAAGACTTGAGGATGAAAAATTGGTACAAATGGCCGTAGATCTAAGTCAAGAGGCACATAGCCTGAGCAAAAACTGGGAAGAAAAATACGATTATCCGCTCCAGTCTCAACCCATGCCTGAGGACAATATAGCACCAGTAATCAAACAAATTTTATTGAGATTTAAACTCAGAGCACTAAAAAAACTCTCAGACCAAAACAAAAGCCGGATTCAAAATGCGTCATCTGAAAGCGATATGATAAAATGCCTTAAAACCCAAAAACACATCGACGAGCAAAGAAAAACAGTCGCTGAGGCCCTTAATAGTGTTGTGCTTTAATCACCTTAATTCATAGGTTTTTTGTGGTTAGGGATTCAAAAGCAATACGAAGAACGTCATGAAAGGAATAAATGGTAAGACGTACTTGTTTTTGAAGCAGTTACGCCTTGCATTAAATCATTCATGAATATGCCGGGTTAAATACGAACTAAAGTCCTTCTTGCACATTATTTGCGTGAATACCAAAGGCTTAAAAATAGAGGTTAAATTTATGCTAAAGTCATTGTATATACTTTCTTTACAAAAGAAAGTGTTATAACTTAAAGTAAATCTTTGTCTTTCTCAATTTTTGAACTATGAAGCTACTGAAAAGAATAACACTAGGTGCCATCATACTTTTTTTGTTAGCGGTTATTGCAGCCATAGCCCTCCCCTATTTTTTTAAGGATAAGATTATCTCCTACGCTGTCGATCGAGCAAATGAGGAACTGACTGCAGAAATCGGCTATTCAGATGTTGAGCTCTCGCTTATTCGCTCATTTCCTAGAGTGAGCCTTGGTTTACAAGACTTCTCCCTTGTTTCAAAAGACAAGACGACCAGGTTTGATACCATCTCAAGGATAGA
Organism: Cletocamptus dominicanus; assembly: GCA_028565815.1. Classification (NCBI taxonomy): domain Eukaryota; kingdom Metazoa; phylum Arthropoda; class Copepoda; order Harpacticoida; family Cletodidae; genus Cletocamptus; species Cletocamptus dominicanus. The sequence goes on along the minus strand of JAOXNT010172516.1, from coordinate 17,080 downwards.
TCAGTTCTTTTTTTCTCTCAATATTAGCGATTTGTGGAAAGACCCTGACAATATAAAAGTAAAAGGATTCGAAATAACCAATGGAATTCTGAATCTACACATTGACGAAGAAGGAAATGCCAATTACCTCATTTACGAAGATAGCTCGGAAGATCCAACCAGAAGTGAGGAAGAATCAAGTAGCAAATTAAAAAATATAGCCTTAGACAATTATGCCTTGAACAACTTAAACATTCAATACATCGATGAAAGTCAAAACTTAGAACTGCAAATTGCGAACTTGCATCATCGCGGCAGTGGTCAGTTTGATGCTGTAAATTTTGAGTTCCAAACAGAAACCAAATGGGACGATTTAAAACTGAGGTATGATGGCATAACTTATGTAAATCAACTCAGCGGAAAAAGTGAGCTAAAACTACTAGCTGACACTAAAAATCAGCGCTATGAGCTATTGGATAACTTTATAAAACTAAATGAACTAAACTTAGAAAGCAATGGTGTAATCACCTTACAAGAATATCCAAATTTAGATTTGACCTTTTCTACAAGCCAAACAAAGTTTCGCCAAGTTTTGTCCCTTATTCCAGCCATTTATCAAAGAGAATTTGAGGACTTAGAAACTCGTGGAGAATTTACCCTCAATGGACAGGTCAAGGGCCAAATTGGTCCCGGTGATCGAATTCCGTCATTTGATATTCAATCTGATATAATAAATGGATATTTTAAATATGCCGACTTACCTGAAGCCGTAAGCGATGTCAATGCCCATTTGGAAGTCCAGCAAAAAGGGCAACTACTCGATCAAACAAAGGTTAATATCACTGATCTTGAACTGTCACTAGCCGGAGATAAAAGCGCTGGAGAATTGTTTATGCATCATCTATTCACAAATCCACAAGTCCGAGGCAAATTGAAGGGCCGATTTAATCCGGACAAAATAAGTCAGATGATCTATCTGGAAGATATCCAATTGGGCGGTGAGCAATTCAATTATGACTTAAGCTTTGCTGGCGATCAAAATAGTATTCTCAACGAAGATTATGGCAATATTGAGTTCTCTGGAGAGGCAAGTATCGTCAACAGCCACATTGAGTTAGCCCCTTACCCCAGAGTATTGATCAATAGCCTCCAGTCCACGCTCAGCCCAGAACAAATACAAGTAAAACAACTCGAAATACAAGCTGGAAAAAGCGATTTTAAGGGCGATTTGTTCGTGCAGCAACCATTGGCTTATTTCGATAATAGTACCAAGCCACTCCTCTCTGGAGCTATAAGCTCTAAGCAATTAATTGTCGATGAATGGCTGCCAGAAGATACAGAAGAACCGTCAAATAATACAAGCAATAAGCAAGAGTCTGCAGCACCATCGGATGCCTACAGCATGGTGCCTGTGGATTTAGAACTAGACTATAACGCAGGACTTATTGAAGTAATGGACTACAAACTCACTGAAGTGCAGAGCCGTACATCTTTTTCTAATGATCAATTGAATATCAAAAAAGCCAATGGAAAATATGACGGCACAGCTTTTTCTATGGTAGGAAAACTAGATCAAATAGTAAATTACAGTCTTTTTGACGGTATACTCATGGGTTCCATCCAAGGCGACCTAGGCACGATAGACCTCACCCCTTTTATAGCATCTGATGAGTCCAACTCAGATGAAGCTGTCTCCTCCTCTTCAGAAGAGCAAGAATATGACCTTAGCCTCCCCGAGCGCATACATTTATCCATAAATTTGGATGCAGATAAAATGATCTTAGCGGACAATACGCTGCGAAATGCCACGCTCACTGCCGAATTGACTGATCGAAAATTTATAATATCAGAGGCCCGTGGAAAAACTTTTGGTGGCTATTTAGGCCTTCGCGGTATTTTTGAAACGCCAGAAGGACAAAAACCCAAAATGGATTTTCACTACGACATGAAAAACATTGTGTACAAAGAAATATTCAATGCACTACCAAGTTTTCAAAAACTGGCTCCTCTGGCCGAATTCATCGAGGGAAAATTCAACCTAGACCTCGAGTTTTCTGGATTAGTAAATAACGATTTAGGTATAGATATGAATAGTATCCAAGCAGATGGATTTCTCAATACCATTAATGCCACAATAGAAAGCTTTCCTGCATTGAAGTCGCTTTCAAACAAGTTTGACCTTGGGGGATTGGAGGATGGATATCGACTTGCGAATACTAAAAATTGGTTACAAATAAGAGACGGCAAGGTAACCATAAGAGAGTTTGTTCGTGAACTTGGAGGACTTGACTATCGTATTCAGGGCAGTCATAGCATCGATCAAAGCATGGACTATCAAGTGCGTACCAGTATACCTAAAGACCGATTGAAAGGGACTGGTTTAGCTAAAGGCATGGACCTATTGGCAGACCAAGCCGGTAGACTCGGACTCAATTTAAATCAAGCCGAATACATCGACGTGCAGTTTAAGCTCCTAGGCGACTTTTCAGATCCTAAATTAGACTTTAAAGTACTTGGTGTAAGCAGTGGCGATGGCAACAGTACTAACTTGAAAGATCAAGCAAAAGAACAAATTGAAGATAAGCTAGAAAAAGAAAAGCAAGAAGCACTAGACCGCCTTGAAGAAGAAAAGCGCAAAAAAGAAGAAGAGCTGAGAAAGAAAATGGAAGAAGAAAAGATGAGATTGAAAGAAGAAAAAGCAAAGCGAGAGGAAGAATTGCGCAAAAAACTGGAGGAAGAGAAAAGAAAAAAAGAAGAAGAGCTAAGGAAGAAAGCTGAAGAAGAAAAAGATAAACTCAAGAAAAAGTTGAAAGATCTCAATCCCTTTGGAGGCGGAGGATGATGTTATATTGGAATAAAATTCTTTAAGAAGTATCTACGCTTTCAACCCACAGGTCATCTTTGCCTAAAAGCTTAATTTGCTACCGAAGGCGGAAGACACTCTATTATTTTTTTTTATATAGAGACAATCAAAACATATAGTTCCAGAAATGTCCCCCTGTTTTCCAAGGATTTTGTATTTTGCTAGTAGAATTAAAAATTTCATCAAATGACAGCAAGACGTATCTTTACTTTTTGTATCCTTTTTGCAATGACACTTTCCACGATCTTTGCTCAAACTGACCAATCTACAGAGTATAAATGGGTGGTGGGAGGCAATTTTTCCTTTAGCTCTGAAGATATCGAGGAAAGCAGATCTTTGGATCCTGAAAAACAACAGTCAATTGGTATTCGTCCGTACATTGGTCGCCAGTTAAATGAGCATTGGATTGCAGGACTCCAATTTGGATTCGATTATAGCAATTATGAATATGGTTATTCGATACTATTATTCGGATCTCAACCAAATAATGAACGCACGAATTTCCAAAGCCATCTGGGGTTATTTGCAAGGTATACCTTTAACCCAAAACATAATTTTCAGTTTTACCTGCAACCGTTTGTTGTATACAATAGGGGTTCAATAAATTACCTCCATGAAGGAGAGACAGTTGGAGAAAACTCATTGCAAAGTATCAGTTTGGGAAGCCGCATTGGATTTGCTTATCGCATAAATAAACGTTGGCGACTTCTACTCAGCTCAGGAGCTGTGCGATATAGAAAAGCAAAAGAGGAACTAGAAGAAGTAAACTCTGACGATATATTTTTTTTGGAAAGAGATATCAGCTCTTTTCAAGGTGATTTTCGTTTGAGTTCTTTGAGTTTTGGTTTGGAGTTCTGTTTTTAATGGACTTGACGCCTTATCGGACCTCAGATTGCAAGTCCATTATACATATTAAGATCTGCTGACCTTCGATTTTGGTATAGATGTTCTAAAAAAACATAAGTTTAATAGCACGTACTGTATATTATTCAGACCTTTATCGGTGGATTCAATATCTACTTTCTAGGGAAGCCAAACAAAAGATATATATCTATGAGCATAACTTGAGAACAAATCAGTAAGATTGTAATTTAATTGAATTTTATGAAAGAGCAGTTAATGTCCCTGTCCCCTCTCGATGGACGCTACATGTCCAAAACCGAAGCTCTCCGAGCCTACTTTTCAGAGTATGCCCTGATCAAATATCGCTTACGGGTAGAATGGGCCTACTTAAGAGCCCTTCAGCAAGTGGTAGATAAAAAGTCCATCAACTCTATACCTTCACAATATTTAGAAAAAGAAGAGAAAGCCTGCCAGGAGCTTCCGGTAGATTTCGCCATTCAAATCAAAAATACCGAAAAGACCACTAACCACGATGTGAAGGCGGTAGAATATTTCATCAAAGATCACTTAAGAAATAATGGTTACGAGAGCGCCATTGAATGGGTGCACTTTGCCCTCACTTCACAGGATATCAATAATACAGCCATACCGCTATCTATAAAGGAAGCCGTGTATGAGCAATACTTGCCTGCAATTGAGGCACTGATGAAAGACTTATTTGCGCTCTGTCAAGAATGGAAGGACGTGCCCATGCTCGCACGCACCCACGGACAGCCAGCAAGCCCTACTAGCCTCGGCAAGGAGTTTTATGTTTTTTATGACCGATTAAAACATCAAATTCAAGCCTTGAAACAGTACGAGTTTAGCTGCAAGTTTGGAGGTGCCACTGGCAATTTCAATGCGCATCAAATCGTCTTTCCTGAGGTGGATTGGCCGATTTTTGCTGATGACTTTTGTATGGAATACCTTGGGCTCAAGAGACAAAGCGTCAGCACTCAAATCGATCGCTACGATGATCTAGCAGAATTGTTTCAATTAATGAGCAGAATCAATACCATACTGATTGACTTTTGCCGAGATGTTTGGGCATACATATCTATTGAGTATTTCCATCAAAAAACCGTGGAAGGCGAGGTAGGCAGCAGTGCCATGCCGCATAAGGTAAATCCTATAGACTTTGAAAACGCCGAAGGAAATCTAGGAATGGCGAACGCAACGCTTCATTTCCTTGCCCAGAAATTACCTATTTCCCGTTGGCAGCGCGATTTGACCGATAGTACTGTTCTGAGAAATGTTGGTATTCCTTTTGGCCATTCGATCATCGCAATGGTTTCTATTAAAAAGGGGCTATCTAAATTAGAGCTCAACGGCCCTCAAATCAAATCAGACTTGGAAAATCACCCCATGGTATTAGCAGAAGCGATCCAAAATGTTTTGCGCTCGATAAATTACCCTAAACCTTATGAGGCCCTAAAAGCCCTTACTCGTGGCAAAACTAAAGTGGGACTAAATGACATCAGAGCTTTTATCCGTCAATTGGATATCGATGATTCAGTCAAAGAAAGATTATTGCTCTTAGAACCACAGGACTACACAGGAGTTTTACCAGAGATGGAGGCCTGAGATCAACTCGGATTACTTGGCCTTTTCGAGCGTAAAACCAAAGGTACTCCCCTCCCCTTCTCGCGAGCGCACATTGATGGTTTGTTTGTGATTCTCAATAATGTGCTTGACAATAGCTAAACCCAATCCCGTACCACCACTGTCGCGGGATCTACTTTTATCTATGCGATAAAAACGATTGAAAATGCGCTCCAGCTCTTTTTCTTTCATGCCTATCCCATCGTCCGATATTTCTACCAGTATTTTTGTGTCGAGATCATAAAAGGAAACCTTCGTGGTCCCACCCTTTTTACCGTACTTTAGAGAATTAGAAATAAGGTTGTTGAGTACCTGACGAATATTCTCCCTATCGGCAAATACAGCATAATTGCTGCTGGTGTTCTTCTTAAATTGAAGCTTAATATTTTTGTCTATTGCCTTAAAATCATAGTCATCAAAAACCTCCTCTACCAAGTCGCGAATGTAAAATTTCTGCATGTCTAAAATAAAGTTTCCACTTTCCATTCGCGAGATGGCATCAAGATCTTCAACTATTGATATGAGTCGATCTACGTTGCGAGACGCCCGCTCAAGGTAATCAACGTTTATCTTAGGATCGTGTAAACCACCCTCAAGCAGTGTAAGCAGAAAACCCTGTATATTAAAAATAGGGGTTTTTAGCTCGTGAGAAACATCTCCAATGAAATTTCTTCTGTAAGTTTCCATTTTTCTCAAGGTCTCAATCTCCTGGATTTTTTTATCCATCCAACTACCCACCTCATCTTCTACCTGTGAAATAATATCGCTTTCAGAATTAAAAAAACTCTCCTTTTTCTCCCCCCTGCCAACCTTAAAATCATGTATCTGCTTGTAAATCACCTTTATTTTTCTGTAAATAAAATAGTTGATCGTCGTCAGTATGATCAGGTAAGCAACGACAAAAAAACCAGCGATGCAAAGCAAAATAGTCAAGTAGGAAGTCTCATACAGTCCCAACACATTGCCGAGAATGAATAATATGAGCAATACTAGTGATAAAATGCCCGCCAAAAATAGGGCCACCCTGGACGGAGTAGGATTTTTAGACATCAGAAGTTAAATTTATAACCAATTCCCTTGATCGTTTTTATGTAGTCTTTGCCAATTTTCTCTCTCAATTTTCTAATGTGCACATCAATTGTCCGATATCCCACAATGATATCCTTATCCCAAACCTTATTAAAAATCTCTTCTCTAGTGAAAACCTTACCTGGTTTACTGGCTAATAAATGCAGCAATTGGAACTCCTTTTTCACCAACTCTATGGGTTGGCCATTTTTCCGTACTTCTATTTTAGAAGAATCAATAACAAATTCTCCTACCTCCAATACATTTTGTTCTTGATCTACAGCCCGATTAAGACGCTTCAATAAAGCCTGTACTCTAAATTTAAGAACATTGATCCTTACTGGTTTAGAAATATAGTCGTCCGCTCCTGCTTGAAATGCCGCAATCTGACTATAATCCTCGTTGCGCGCAGTAAGAAAAAGTATAAGGGCATTTTTAAGACTTTTTTCCTGGCGAATGATCCGACACAACTCCACGCCATCAATCTCCGGCATCATAATATCTAGAATAATCAATTGAGGTCGGTGCTTCTGGGCCAATTCAAAGGCGTCTTCTCCCCTCGTACACCCAATCACCTCATAGCCTTCTTTCTCTAAATTATATCCAATAAACTCGACAATGTCCTTTTCATCGTCAACGATTAGAATAGTGGTTTCCTCAGGACTCATAAAATTCGCTTTGATCAAAAATAATAAAATCTTTTTAAGCTCCTGTAATTATGGAATTTAGGAGAGCCTCCACAAGACCAAAAAAATAAATCTGAAAATAATTCATATTTTATTTTTTCTTATATGTTATTTTATCATATATTTGCCTTGAGCCTTTTAATTATTCTCTCATAAGTCTAAGATGGAGCTTTCAACGGAAAGCTCCTCTTTTATTATAACCTGAGTTCGATTAATATTGCGATACACAAATCGCAGAAAATGCCGCAGACAAGGCAGTTTATCGAAACTATAGCGGGTTATATTGAGGTAATCCAACGCAGATTACGGCAAACTTCTGCGAAATGCCCCCCCTACTGGGCGCTTGAATAGTTCAACTCTGGTTTATAGGGACCTCAAACTATCCAATTGGTCTTTCACTTGAGAGAAATAGATTTCAGTCAAGGCTGGATCACTGGTAATTCTGTCTACATCTTCATTAATTTTGAGTGAATCCAACTGATGTCTATTGATAATATTGGACTTGAGAATATTGGACACACTATCCTTTGCAGATGGGGGATAATAATCTACGACGGCATCCATTAGTGCCATATCTGTGAGGTAACCAACGATTATTTCATCCTCATAATTAAGTTGAGTGTCTGGCTGGCAAGCCATCAGGGAAAATAAAATGCAAACGGGTGCAATTAATCGCGCAACATTTTTGGATAAGAATAGTGAACGATGTCTGTAGTATAACGAGAGAAATCTGACCATTTTTCGATTTTGGACTCCAATACGAGCATCCCACATGTGGGGACGTTAGCAATATACTCCTTACTGAATTTATTTGCAAAATTAGTGGCCGTGGGATTATGTCCTATGATCATCGCTACATTAATGACATTATCCATCCCCTTGATAATATCCAGAATATCATAGTAGAAGGCATGGTACAGACGCTCTCTTTCTAATAGTCGGTCATCTGACAATCCGAAATATGAGGCAAATCCCTTGGCTGTTTCTACTGCTCTAACCGCATGGCTAGATACAATTATATCTGGTTGAACCTCCAACTCATTCAATACTTCTGACTGCAATTGCACGTCTTTTTCGCCTCTAGACTTTAGAGGCCTTTCAAGGTCCCCTAGACTTGAGTCCTTCCAGCTAGATTTTGCATGTCTAACAAATACAAGTTTCTTCATATCGCTTATTCCCACTAGGCGCAAAAGTGCAAAATAAAATATATATATACCAAATATGAACTCAATATTAATTACAGTCACTAGATACTATGATTAAGTATGGCAATTCAGAACCACGCCCAAGCACCAAATTACCAAGAGTTGAAAAGAACAGGCACACGATAAAAAGAAGATGGGCCCCACCAAATATTTTTGTAAACTTGTCCTATGAATATTTCTTTCTGGTCCATCGGACACCAAAGCAGAGATGCGTACGAGCAACTCGTACAGAAATACTTAAAACTATGTCAGCGATATCGCAAAACAGATGTATTGGTCATAGATAATTCAAAATTATCTCATGGCAACAATGCTGAGAAACAGAAAAAAGCCGAAGCTGAGAAGCTATTTAAAAAAATAGATAGAACGATTAGCGGACCTTACCGTCTAATCTTACTGGATGAAAAAGGCAAGCAGAAAACTTCTCGTCAAATGGCCTCTTTCCTTCAAGAACACGACAACTATTATACCCAGAGCCAACTTATTTTTTTGTCCGGAGGGCCTTTTGGTTTTGATGAATCACTATATAAAAAAGCAGATATGCGATTGAGTTTATCCAAGATGACCTTTCCCCATCATCTCATAAGGGTCCTATTCATGGAGCAATTGTACCGCGCTTTTACTATCATTGCCAACGAAAAATACCACAACGATTAAATGGTTACCAACATCATAACAATACTTATTGTCATTTTATCTATAATGGCATTTCAGAATCGACAATTGTTTGAACAGTTTAAGCACTATCCCTTTAGGGAAAAACAAACCAATGAATGGTACCGTTGGCTCACAGCAGGGTTCATTCACGGTAGCTGGCTTCACTTGCTTATTAATGCCTTCGTGCTGTATTCTTTTGGGCAGGCCGTTGAGGGAGCATACAATGCTTTTTTTGGGGACCGAGGCACGCTTTTTTTCATCCTGCTATTTATCGTTTCAGTTGTGGCAGCCAATATTAAAACCTATTTCACGCATCAAGACAACCCTGGCTTCGCTAGTATAGGCGCATCTGGTGGAGTATCGGGTGTGCTATTTGCTTACATTCTTTTTTATCCGTGGGAGAAAGTGTACCTCTATGGCCTCATAGGCATTCCCGGTATCATTGCGGCCCTTGGTTATTTAGCCTATTCGCATTACATGAGTAATAGAGAAGGAGATCTTATTGATCACGAAGCACATTTATACGGTGCCTTGGCAGGATTATTGCTCACTATTCTCTATGCACCAATGAAGGTGTTGCCGTTTTTTATAGAAAGATTAACGACATTTAACTGACACCATGAGTAATTGGAAAACAGTCAGCGCCGAAGAGGTCTATGATAACCCCTGGATAAAAATCAGTCATCGTGCGGTCAAAACCCCCAATGATACTGATGCAATATATGGTAAGGTACATTTTAAAAACCTGGCAGTTGGTATAATTCCGGTATTGAAAGACGGTAAAATCGTACTGGTCGGTCAACAGCGGTACACCCTCAATGACAACTCTTGGGAAATTCCAGAAGGCGGATGTTTACTCGGGGATAATCCCATCTGCGCTGCCGCCCGAGAACTACATGAAGAAACAGGATATAAGGCATGCTTTTTAAAACAGGTCATGCAATTGCACACTTCAAATTCTGTAACCGATGAAACCGCCATCATCTACTTGGCTTGCGAATTAGAAGCTGATCGTGCAAAACCAGAGCACACTGAGAAAATTGAAATCAAATCTGTATTATTAGAGGATTGTTTAAATATGATAAAAAATGGAGATATAACAGATGCCATGAGTGTTTCGGCATTGCTATGGTACGCTCAACATAGAAATACTATGATTCATAATATCATTCAAGTTGTTTAGAAATAAATTGAAAATACAGGCATCTTTTCTCTATCTTTGCCCCAATTTTTAATGCGAAGGCTATGACAAAGCACAAAAGAAGTAATAGAAACAAAAACCAAGAAGAAGATGTATTAGTAGACATCGGTCAAACGACTGATAGTGTCAGTGAATTCTTTGAGGACAATCAAAACACCATTCTCGGTGTATTGGCAGCCATTATCCTTTTAGTTGGAGGCTACTACGCTTATCAAAATTTGGTTAAAAAGCCGAAAGCGGAGAGAGCCGTGGCGGAAATGTATCAGGCCGAGTTACAATTTGAGCGAGACAGTTTTAGCCAAGCCTTGACCAATCCAGGGGGGGGCTTCATGGGTTTTCTCGACATTATTGACGAATACGGAGGTACACAAACTGGAAATTTGGCCAAATACTACGCTGGCATTAGCTACCTCAACCTAGGAAGCTATGACGAAGCCATTGACTACCTTGAGGACTTCAAAACTAACGATGACGCATTGAGAATTACCAAATTCGGTGCTTTGGGTGATGCGTATGCCGAATCAGGAGATTACGATGAAGCGCTCAAATACTATGAAAAGGCCACTAGGGCTGATAATATAGATGTGGTTAGCGCTATCTATTTGGAGCGCTTGGCTTTACTCCAATACAAGCAAGGCAATAAAGAAGAAGCGTTAGAGGTATTTAACAAACTCAAAGCTGAATATCCAAATACCGCAAGGGCTAAGGAAGCTGATAAATATATAGCCCTGCTCAATTAATGCGTAAAGCGTTCAAAATCCTTTGATCCGGATAACGTTTCACTAAAAAAGGCAACCTGTAGCTCCTGTCATGTAAAAAACTATATGAAAATGAAAGATGGTTGGTTGGAGCATATTGATTTGGAGGAGCTTAAGCATGATAATGAGTACCTGTTTGGAGTTGTTTGTGCCAAATGGAACAAGGAAATCACTCAGACCCTTTTTGAAAACTGCACATCATCCTTACAAAGGCTCGGTGCTAAAAGCGAAAACATTCACACAGCCTTTGTTCCTGGCACTTATGAATTGCCATCTGCTGCTAAATTCATGCTCAGCTACAAGGAGTGCGATGCAGTCATTGCACTAGGATGTGTAATTAAAGGGGAAACAGAGCATGACCGCTTTATCAACGAGGCCGTATCTTCCGGTCTTATGCAATTAGGACTAATGAGTAATGTGCCGTGTATTTTTGGCGTACTTACCACTAATAACTATCAGCAAGCTCTAGATCGTGCGAATGGAAAAGTAGAAAACAAAGGAAAAGAATGTGCATTTTCAGCCACTTATATGGCTCGTCTTAAGCAAGACTTAAAAAAACAAACCAAAAGACAAATCGGCTTTTTATGAAACTCAGCTCTATTCAGGCAGGATACTTCAAATTGGACGGAGGGGCCATGTTCGGCATTGTGCCCAAGCAGCTTTGGTCTCGCAAAATTGAAGCTGATGAAAATAATATGTGTACCTGGTGTATGCGCTGTTTACTTATCCAGTCTGGACACAGAAAAATTCTCATAGATACTGGTATGGGCGACAAGCAAGATCAGAAATTTCAAAGTCATTTTGAACCTCATGGTCCCTACAGCTTACTGGGGTCCCTTTCAGAGCAAGATGTTCAGGCTGATGAAATTACAGATGTATTTATTACTCACTTACACTTTGATCATGTGGGAGGGGCTGTATCGAAAGACCCTTCAGATAAACTGGTTCCTACCTTTCCAAATGCCAAGTACTGGATACATCAAAAGCATTACGATTGGGCGATCGACCCCAATATGAGGGAAAAGGCTTCTTTTCTAAAAGAAAACTTTGTCCCCTTGGCAGAAGAAGGTGTAGTAGAGTTCCTGAACTTCAAAGACCGGATGCAGTGGCATGATGGTATAGAGATTCGATTGAGTCACGGCCACACCAGTCACATGATGTATCTACTTATTCCCTACAAAGGTACTAAACTTGTTTACTGCGCAGACCTCATGCCCTCAGCCCACCACTTAGGACTACCCTACATTATGTCTTACGATGTACAGCCCTTAGTCACTCTAGAGGAAAAAACTCACTTTCTCGAAGAGTCCTTGGATAAACAATACCTCTTGTTTTACGAACATGATATCCAATCTGAAATTGGATTACTCAAGCGGAATAACAGAGGAAGAATTGTGCAAGGAAAGCAATTTACCCTAGAAGAGCTATAGATTTTCGCTCAATTTACCCCCTTTATCATAAAGTTTTCTGTTTCTCAGCCCAGCTACTTTAAGGTTTAACACCCATCGTTTTTGCGGTCCTCGTCATCAAAGGATCAAGTACGAGAAAATCAAGTACTCAAGCACAACTATCACCCCGAAATATATCCCCAATTATACGGGGCATTTGACCGAATGAAGTCCTCAATCAGTAGATCAAAGCACGCACATCCACCTATGATCAGGAAAACTGAGCCTCCTATCTAAGCTGGGCTGGCGTACAGCTTGACCCAATCACCTCTGATTGAATAGAAATTGAAACAATGCGCCTAATGTATAGGTCAATTCATGTATAATAGAGGTAGAAAAGCCCAATCTTTTAATCCTACACTTTTTACGCTCAATCTGTCTGGCAGTTTCGGCAAACCACTTGTGAAGTTTAGGGTTTTACTCGATGCTGTCAAGATTGCCCGCATGTCTATATAGACGTGGACTTTTCGACTGTAATGAGAATTAATCCGCACATATTGCTGGTCAATAGTACTTGTTTTATAAAAATTCAGAGCAAGAGAAAACAAAATAGTTAAACACACAGTTATAATAGTAATACTATCAAGAATTACTTAATAATATAAATATCTCATTGTTTAACTATAGTTTTAGCTTATGAAAACGACATTGCTCTTCGCCATTTCTTTCTCCACCTTGCTGCTGACCTCTTGTGTAGTTGTTCGTCAAGGTGAGGTGGCAGTGAAAAGGAACCTAGGCACCTACTCTAATGATATCTATACGGAGGGTTTAAAGACTTTCAATCCATTTACCACTCGTGTTATTAAAATCAATACTCAAACGGAGAATCTAGAGGTCAATCTCAACATACCCTCAAAGGAGGGATTAAACATACAGTCAGAGGTCTCTATACTTTACAATGTAAAAGCTAAAGAGGCACCGGAAATCTTAAGACAAATAGGAACGGCCTATGAACGGGATTTAATTCTGCCGGTTTTTCGTTCTTCAGTCTCAGATGTATCTGCGCGATTTTTTGCCAAAGATATGCACACTGGAGAGCGGGCGACGATAGAAGATGCCATCCGCGACCAGATGATGACATATTTACAAGACAAAGGAATCATCATTGAGGCCGTACTATTAAAAAGCATTTCCTTACCTCCAAGTCTTGCGCGTGCCATTGAGGAAAAACTAGAAGCAGAGCAGCAGGCACAGCGGATGCAGTTTGTCTTACAACAAGAAAAATTGAAGGCAGAACAGAAACGCATACAGGCAGAGGGTACACGCGATGCGCAGAAGATCATTGCGGAGGGTTTGAGCCAAGAGGTGTTGCGGTTCAAATCGATTGAGGCCTTCTTGGAACTGGCAAAAAGCCCCAACGCCAAGGTTATTATTTCAGACGGAGACCTGCCTGTCATCATGGATGATGAGTAATTTTTATGCAGCTTGAGGATGCCAGATAATTCTTCATTTTTTTAGATCATTCATAAGTGCCTCCGGATGTCATTTCGGAGGCTTTTTCCTTCTAAAACTTAAATAAATGAGTCATAGAAAGACTGCCATTTGGTCTATCATTTCCGAGTTTAGTCAAGTCGTTTTGGGGGTACTTTTAGCCAGCATTGGTCTCAAAGCATTTTTATTGCCCAATGGTTTTCTAGACGGTGGAGCCACAGGTATAGCTATACTATTAAGTGCGCAGACTGGCTACAATATTTCTATTTTCATTATAGTAGTCAGCATACCATTTATGATTTTAGCTGCCTATACCCTCTCTAAACGCATCCTCTGGAAATCAATCCTTTCCATTGCATTACTGTGTCTTTTTCTAGAGGTCGAATCCTTTCCAATCATTACGGAGGACAAACTACTTATTGCCATTTTTGGTGGACTCTTCCTTGGTTCAGGTATTGGCATAGCAATAAGAAATGGGGCTGTACTGGATGGCACTGAAGTACTAGGCATATTTTTGTACGACCGACTGGGAATAAGGATTGGCCTCGTTGTACTTATTTTTAATGTTGTTTTATTTACGATTACTGCCTTTATGCTATCTGTTGAGGTAGCCATGTATTCCATTTTGACTTATCTCGTTACGGCTAAGGTGATTGATCAGTTCATTGAAGGATTTGAGGATTTTATTGGGATCATGATTATTTCGAGACATTCAGAGGAAATAGAATCAGCCCTATACAATCAAACAGGTGTAGGGCTGACAGTCTACAAAGGATTATCAGGATACGGCAAGAAAGGACACACCAGGGATTTCAGGATTATTCACACCATGATCAACCGCATTGACATGAGAAAAATGCAGCGAATTGTACAAAAAATAGACCCCGAAGCCTTCCTAATGGAGTTTGACATCAATGATATTCGAGGTGGCATCCAAAGAAGATACCTCGCAAGAGGAAAGGGAAAGTAGATATTTGTCTACTCTACCCTATACCATTTTTGGGTGCGATAAAGCCCGGTCCAGTGCTTACCTCTTACAAATAAAACATCTGGATCATCCTCGAACCAAATAGAGGCTTTGTATTCATTGCCAGACTCTGGATCAAGTATTTGTCCATTGGCCCAGTAATCTTTGTATTTCTTCAACTCCCAGAGTATGGTCATGCCCACCACTGGTTGGTTCTTACGCTTACCCTCACATTCTTTACAAAGCGTATCCTGCGGTTTTTGCAAGAGTTTCACCACCTTACCTCGGAATTCATCTCCGGATTGTGCGATTTCAACATGTGATTTGGACTCACCAGTTTCGTCATCAATGGTTTTCCAAACACCCTGAGGATTTTGGGCCCATGAAATCAACAGGAACAAAGAAAAAATAATAGTGACAATTACTTTCATATTCTTTTTTTAAATAACAAACTACTTTAAAAATTGATTTATTCTCTAAGGACTTAATTTATCTGGCAAACTGATGAATGCACTGTATGTCGTTGATTATCTTCAAATTCTGCGTTAACATAAAATATGATATCCTCAATATCAATGAGTTAACTGCTGCTCAATTCTTCATGAAGCCTTAAATTTGAAACAGACCAAACTTTCTGGAGTAGACTAATTGATAGGCTTTCTAAATTTTGGCGGCAATTAACCAAGTATTAGAAATACTCATAAATCTTAAGCGCATAATAAAAAGGGAAAAAAGACATTTATTCAAGTACGGACCTACATACAAGGACTAAAATTCTGAATTATTCTAATAATATTTGTGAACTTCTAAGAATATAATCCAATTTCACGTCATTCTCCTGTTTCTCTGTTTTATCTAGCCGATCCAGCATCCTGGACCACTCTTGTTTGAATATTTTTTGAGCATTGTAGTTGATTGGTTCATTTAATTCCTTAGCAAAAACCAAATGAAAAAGATTATGCATGAGTAAAAAATCAAGTCCGCTAAAATTACCTTTCTCAAAAATACCCAACCATATATCCTCGAGAGGTCTTTCAGTACGGTCGGGAGTCGCCCAGCCATAACTTGAAAAATCTCGTGCACTGTGATAAAAATTACCTTCCATGGGTGCCCGATCGAGGTAAAATAACATCGTTTCCATGAGAAAGGTTCGCTCCGTTGGTGTCAATTGCCATTGATGAACCAACATGCCATAGGGGATAAAATAATTCTCATAACCAAATGGGAGGCACCTATCCCAAGCCCTATGAAAATTTCCAGAAAGATTCTGAGTTTCCAACTGCATTCGACCATTCATCCAAGCATTGGCATTACTTATGCCGAGGAATGAGTTGTGAAATAGTCCGTAAAACAAAGTAAAGCGTTTGTGTCTGGATCTGGTATTCTGCTTTTCGCTAAAACCCTCCAATGACCGCCTGAGTTCTTTTTTAAAAATATACACCAGTGCACCTCGCTTCACATTTTCTCCATTGGGTCTTTTAATCCGCCAATTATTGGATTCAAAAAAGGTGATGAACCGCTCATAAATCGCCTGACACTCAGCCCTAAGGTCCACCTCTCTATCTTGAAAAGCTCTATTCTCATGATTCAGCCCATCATCGAGCATGGCAAAAGCCATTCTAAGTCCCCATAAGATACGAATAGCATGATCGTGAGACATATAACGATGTGCTAATCCATGATGATCATTGACTTCTTCCTCCCTGTTTCTGGTCACCCTCACAGGAGTACCCTTCCCATTTATATAACTCGGCCATTGTTTGGTCCAGGGTCGAGCGTTTTTATTGAGCTGCGCACTGTGCTTGTCAAAAAAACCTGGCGGAAAATCCTCCCGTATAAGAAGTCCATTCAATCTCGGATTGAAGCTTCCCGTAGGATCATTGGGCTCAGCAGCCAGGTCCAATCTGTTTAAAGCATATAAGGCCTCATACAAACGGCCAATAGTTTTATCTACAGGATAGCCTTTCTCTTTAAAAATTCGATACTCCATGGACAACACAGCAATATAAGACCCGAGCTTCAGCGTACTCTCTCCTGTGCGCAAGTAGTGCTCATCTCCTTCTATTCTTCTTGTAGAAAATGGAATGGAACAACCAGGCCCAATACCGGATACGATGTAATGAGTCATAAATCGCTCTCTATAGTGCAAGTATTTAGTGAAGAGCTCCTCCTCCGTTATACTCGACTGAGCCGACAAATAAAATATATGGAAAAACAAATACAACAAAGCAATTACCCTCATCAATATGAGATGAAAAGATCTATTTTGCATGCTACAAATCTTTATATATTTCTCTGCAAAGATAACTGATAGCTATAACTTACTGTTTCAT
>JAOXNT010171408.1:0-22437 GCA_028565815.1 Cletocamptus dominicanus | reverse complement strand
CCCGGATCACCATCCGCATTACAGTCCAAAGTAGCTGGAGCTGGACATGTAATGAACGGCGCTATTTTGTCTTCTACCGTCAAATCCACCCAACAAGAATTAGTAACCAATTCAGGCACAGGACACCCAGTAGTAGAGCTACATACCATAGCCGAATCACCTACAGTAACCATAGCGTAAACCTCTCTTCCTACATGTGAGCAGTTTACAACATTGGTTCCTACTGCAGCATCTCCATCATCTCCATCAACACTAACTATAGTAACAAAACAAGTGTCATGTGTTGTTGTATCCGTTCTCAAAGCACTACAATCCAACTCATAAGTACCGTCATTACCAAGACTAACTTGTAAGTGCTGTGTACATGCAACGTCCAATTCAGGAAGGGGCGCAATAATCTCACCATTGAAAGAAATTTCAAACTCCCCTTGATCTATAGGCGCAGGACCAAAAGGTGCACCTTTATTACCTGCAAATATATAATAGGTAGCTCCACAATCTGCATCAAATTGCTGACAATACGTTGTATTAAAGCCAAAGAAAAAAGGTGTGTTAGCAGCACCACCAGCGATTATTCCATTAAAGTCTGCATCATATATCGCAAAGCCATAAGCTCCAGGACCAGGGGACTCTATACATATATTTGCTTCTCCACCATTTCCGGCGCATCCACCTCCTCGTATTTTGTACCACAAACCTCTGTCCCCTACTTCACCATAAGTAAGTGGATCTTCACCATTACCCGGAGGGTTAGGACCATTAGGACCCGGAACTCCTCCAGTCACACCTCCAAAAGGTGAAGCACTCCAAGCACAAGTATTAGAGTCTTCCTCTTCAGTAATAGTTTCACCTGATTCAGAGATACAAGTTGCCTCTACAAACTGGTTGTTACATCCAGATAGTGGAGCAATCAAGTTTTCCAGACCAATTCTACCAATTTCTTGGGCATTGTCAGCAAATACTTGTAAAACGTAAGTCTCACCACCTCGTAAGTTCGACACAAAATATCTTTGATCAAACGTACTATTATTGCAAAAGACTTCCACAGGATTGGCGCATGAGCCTGACCAGATAGCCACCTCAAAATCACCAGTACCTGTAGTCAACTCTTCCGTTATAATGATTTGCCCAGACGCAGGAGCCACAAATGTGAAAAACACATCAAAGCTAGGCGCCTTGGTGTCACATGAAGGCTGGTAAGCCGCCTCCATAGCGGTAATAGGCGTAAAGTTTGGCGTAAAAATCGGACTGCCGTTAGGACCGACGCCCGTTGCTGTGGCCTCCGCACAGGTATTTCCCTGAGCTAAAAGACCGGAGGTTGCCATCAAGGCGAACCCCACTATTAATGTTAATATTCTTTTCATAGCATTAAGATTGTTTTGTTTTTTAAGAAATTACTCAGAGATGATTGACAACAAATGATCCTTCAATCGCTGCAACTGTGAATCAAATCCTCCGCCTCTGCGGTTGTATTCATCATCCAAATCTTGCTCAAATGCAACCCATCCTTCTTGAGTATCTTCTTCTCTGTCTAAATACTTCATCAACTGAGGGTAAGCTGTGTTTAACGCAGCTACTTCCTGTTGGCTTAGCTGATTTGGGTTATCTGGTAAAGCCAGCCATTCTGCTCCAAGAGCATCAACTGCTTCATACCGGTCAACCCATACCGTTTGCGCATCCAAATCGACCGTCATACCCAGCCCAAAGAAGACTAGAACGGCGACGATGGCACTTTTAAATAATTTCATAGCATCAAGTTTTATTAAAAATAAATTCAAATAATTCTTATATAACAATAACCGATCCAAAAGACAACATGAACCTTTGGATAGATTTTTCTACTCCTGATTATAAATTGGGGGGGAATTATAATATCTCATTGGTGCACCTTGAGGGGAAAGGTCGCACTTCTCTTGGACAAAAGTACAAAAGACCTTTAAATTATCAATCATTACAGCACTTTTTTCTCATTACATACATCAAACGATTGAAGAAGCTCAGTTGCTGCTTTAAGCATTTTTTTTATATATATCTGCTGTTCAATAGATTACACAAAAAAGCAAAGGGCACATTTTCAGAAAAAATAAATTCATTTTTTCACCAGTTTCCTGAATTGCTTTGAAGATCCCACTCTGAATACGAGCAAATAGATGCCCGGCGCCCATGTTTGTGTATTGATTCTAAGCGCTTTCTGTGATTCGCAATCTTTTTCAAATACCTTTCTTCCTGTAAAATCAAATACTTCAATATGGTCTGGTACTTTTCCTTTTAATTCAAAAGCTTCTGTAAACGGATTCGGTGCGATTTGCCATTGAGGCACTGAGGCCTCAGACTCAGAGTTGTCGACATAAGTACGGATATTTCTGCATATATCAAACACCTCAAAGTCACCTGAAACGACCTCTGAGGCTATATCTTCAGACAAATCAAGCCCACTCGGCCAAGATTGTTGCGCTTTGGACTGAAAAAGCAGCTCTAATATCGTGTCTCCGGGCTGGATCACTACATCCTCAGAACTAGTCCAGCTCACAAGCAATCTACCCTGGTCCTCAATCAAATTATAATCTGAGGCTTGCAATTGAACAGTACTGCTATTTGTAAACTCAATGAACGCCAAATCCTGAGCCTCAAAATCTATGCCGAACTGTAACCCCGCCAAATTAATAGCTCTATTGCTCCTAATGAATAATGAAGCCCTTCCTTGGGGCACTAACTCCTTTTCAACGGTAGTCATCACAAAACTGCTGTCAGTCTGGCTCCGAGAAGATAAGTCATACTCAAGCGCATAAGAACCATTCAGGTCACCTTTCTTGGTTACTAAAAAGTGTAGGTCATCCCTATCCTCAATTGTAGACGCTATAATATACATTTCCTCTTCGTCAGCTAATTGCATCACATCCTGACCGCCATCGGACCGATATTCATAATTCATAGATCGCAACAAGTCTTTACCAGGAAAACCGGAAAGGGTTTGTAATATAGCCCTTCGGATAAATAAAGCGTCCAAGTTACTTAGGCTACCACTTTCATTGACATCCGCAGCTAGAAACTCAGCAGGGCTTTGCAGGTTCCTTCTTTCTAGCAAATGTCTTTGTAAAATTACGATATCGGCCGTGGATAAACCTGACTGCAGATCTGTCCTTATCGTTGGGTTGATTCGGAGTTCTGCGCCATGAGGTACATCACGTATTTGGTACCAGCCCGTGGAGTCTGTCCAAACAATAGAAGTATCCCCGTCTATGATCAGCTCCACGGCCTGAGAAGCTAAAGGATGGAATCCATGCGCATCGAGTATCATTCCTGCCAAATCGTGTTTTATCGGCTGACAGTTTTCTTCAGGGTCCGACAAGAATACCTCAGTTCGACATATCGATGAGTTACCTGAAGCATCACTCACAATTACTTGTACCTCATTTAGCCCCAAATCAAAACAATCAAATCTCGATGGATAAAGCTGAAAACTCAAATCATCTTTAGAAGTACAGTTGTCTGAACTTCCCACATCGAATAATTGAGCAGGCGGATAAATAGTACCACTGTCGGGCAAGGTAAAACTTAAGCCCGACCGACAA
Organism: Cletocamptus dominicanus; assembly: GCA_028565815.1. Classification (NCBI taxonomy): domain Eukaryota; kingdom Metazoa; phylum Arthropoda; class Copepoda; order Harpacticoida; family Cletodidae; genus Cletocamptus; species Cletocamptus dominicanus. The sequence goes on along the minus strand of JAOXNT010171408.1, from coordinate 18,865 downwards.
ATCGGCATTGGCGAGATTGTATCAACTACGTCAAACTGAAGGCGGCATTGATCAGCATTGCCACTCTCATCTGTAACAATAACAAAAAAGTCATAGCTACCTTTAGCAAGCTCGGCCGTAAATTTGTTGTTTTCAATACTACCAAATGGTGCCGTGTGTGAAAACTCAAATGATGAGCTACAATTATCCGAAAGGCCAAGTGGGATTTCTACCAAAACATCACAGGAGTCATGATATAAATAATAGGCAGAATCAACCTGGCAGTCCAAGCTAGGGCTGCCGTTATCTTCTACATATATGCGTTGCTCAAATTCTACAGAAAAAGATGGACGACACAAATCGCCAACCTCAAAGGTTCTGCGAATGATCTCTACATAATTGCCCCCTCCACTAAATGATCTATCCTCATAAGCATATATCAATTGACTACAATCATCTGTAAATAGTGGCTCTCCCGTCACCGAAGGACTTGTATCTTCTCCACAGGCAATGGTTACATCTGCAGGCTCAGTAAACTGTGGTTGACCAGTGAATAATAGTTCAATGAATTGCTTACAAGAATCTCGGTTTCCTGAGGCATCCTCAACAATCCATGTACGTGAAACCATGCCAAAGCCACATGGGTTTAAACCAGACAAGTCATCTCTATGAGTAAGCTCCCAGCTGCAATTATCCCAGATCTGCGGTACAGCTGTACTATCCAGATTAGCCGCACAATCCAGGGTAAGGTTAGGTGGACAAGAAATGGTAGGTACAGAGATGTCAACCACAAATACCTGTACATCACAAAGATTAAAATTACCGAAGGCATCGGTCACTCTTAGTTGTATAACTAAAGGATTATCACTGACATCTGAGCAATCTAAAACAAGCGAGTCACTCCATGACGTATCGCGTCTAAAATCAATCTTCAATAAGCTATCTGGCGTAACATTATCGGAGGCGTCACGATAGAATTGCTCAGGGTACACATAGATCATTTCTGCGCCCAACGAGAACTGTAATGAAGGAAAACATACTACCTGAGGATCTTCGTCATCATAGACCTTCACTACCTGCTCACAAGAATCGGCATTGCCACATGAGTCGCGAACAAAATGCTTGATGATATTTTCACCGATCGGCAATTCTACCTCATTTGATATGGCAGTCAGGCTATCTCCATTTTCATCGAAAGCCAAAAAATGATAGATCGTTCCACTGCAATTGTCATAAAGACTATCAGGAGACATCGGCGCGTATATCGCTGTCGAGGATAGTGGATCTGTACTCACACTATCTTTGGCTGGACAAACAAACGTAGGCCGTACTGTATCTCGAACAACAATGGTTTGAGCATGAGAAAATTGACCGTTTGGCCCGTTGGTATTGCAAAAATCCACAACCGACCAATTGCGTAATATTCTTTTTGTGCCCGGGCTGCAAAGCTCAAAACTCAAGTCGGTATATCCATCATCTAGACTTCCACAATTATCACTGTAAATTGGACTGCCTGTCAAACTCAAATCCAAAGGGTCTTGCCCACAATAAATTGTAATATCAGGGGGGAATTGTACGGTTGGGGCAATGGTGTCTTGAATAGTAATTGCTTGCACACAGGTCGCTGTATGTCCTGAGGGATCCTCTACGCGCCATGTTCTTGTCACTTCTCCTAAGCCACAATCATTGAGCGCATTCAAATTGTCTGAATAAGAAATCTGACCTTCACAATTCTCGGTGACTAATGGAACACCAGTTAAAGAAGTGTCTCGATAATCTTCATCGCAATGAATGGAAAGATCCTTAGGACATTCGATAAGAGGAACTATGTTATCAACCACACTGATCTCGGTGGTGCAAAAATTTCCTGAGTTATTGTTGAGCACACGCACGACATACCTTTGCCCTACCATGCTGCAATCAACGGTGTCAGATCCAGTCTCCACTATAGTAACAGTATTCACACCATCACATTCTGAGGACTCAAATGCGATGAAGTATTCTGGCAATAGCTTGGTCTCACCTTCTGACCCTATGGCTATTTCTATAGGTCCTGGAAGACATCCAAGCGAGCACTGCCCTTGCGCCAAGTGTGTCTTGACGAGTACAATCAACAAGGTAACAACACTTACCTTGAAGGATAAAGTAATAAGCTGCGGGGGTCTGACCTTCAAAGGCTTATCATTTAGTGATTAATTGAGCAATTTAAGCTGTCCCCTGAATTGGCGAATATATTAAAATAAATCTTAATATGAGCACAGCAACCCGTATAAATATAACGAAATCCAGCCAAGTCAGCGCTGCGTTGTTGTACTATATTGGTATTTTAGCGCCATGAAAAAAATGTCTTTTTATCTCTACCAATTTCTACTATGGGTCACTGGTCGCTTGTCTGATCAAGGCATACGCAGATTGTCGCACTTGGGATATTTTCTTTTGTACCACATATTAGGCTATAGAAAGGACGTGGCCAGAAATAACTTTCTTCATGTATTCCCAGATCTTTCCAAACCGGAATTACATAAAAAACTCCAAGAGTTCTATCAATATCTCGCCGAGCTTTTTGTTCAGTCAATGAAGGTATCTAGGTGTAGCAAAGAATACTTACTGTCCCATGGTCCAACAAGCAATGCAGAACTATTAGATGAGATGTATGACAAAGGAGAGTCTGCCGTTGTTTTGCTAGGTCATTATGGAAACTGGGAGTTGTGTGGTATCGCTATGAATTACTTTTTTAAGCATCGTTGCGTTGTTGTGTATCAGAAAATCGCAAATTCCTATATCAACAAGGAGGTTATTAAAAGCAGAACCCGAACAGGTCTTCACCTTATTTCGACAGAAGAGGTAGTGCGGCAGCAAAAAAAGCTTTTTAATGAACCTACCCTTCTATTTCTCATAGCAGATCAAAACCCCAAAAACATTGACAGTGCATATTGGGTAGATTTCTTCGACAACAATTTGCCCTGGTTTAGCGGTCCTGAAAAAACAGCCAATCGCAATCAACTCCCTGTCTATTTCGCTAATATTCGCCGAGAAAAAAGCCTTTTTTATTCACTTACTATGGAGAAGTTGCATTTTGATGCTGCAATAAAAGGAGATCTGACTAGGCAGTTTGTCAAGCGATTGGAACGCCAAATAAAAGATGATCCCATCCCATGGCTTTGGACGCATAAGCGCTGGAAACGCGCCCATCTTTACGATGAAGACAAGCATTTTAAAGTGGATGCTTATTAGATCGATTGCGCCAGAGAAAAAGCCTCTTCTATAGCTCGCTGAGCATCTAGACCACCAGCCTTTTTAGCTCCACCAATGAGCTGCACCTCGCCGACCCCCTCAAAGTTGGGCACTTGTATGGATTCTTGACCGGCGCATAAAATTATTTGATCAAAAGACTGGTTGTGCAACTCTTCTCCTTTAGAGTAAAAAAGCCTACCCTTTTCAATTTTCTCATACTTTACACCCTTTTCCAGCTTTAATCCCTTGTGCTTCAGATACAACCTATGTATCCAAGCCGTTGTTTTTCCTAAGCTCCCCCCCAATTTGCCCTTTGATCTCATAAACACCGTGATATCTCTATATGGGGTCAATCTTTTAGGATCCTTCAGTCCTCCTTCATTAGACAAGTTCAGATCTATTCCCCAGAAGTCATAGAAGTCCTCTCCGTCAGTTTGATACAGGAAATGAGCTACATCTGTACCTATACCCCCTCCTCCTATAATGGCTATCTTTCTACCTAGCTCTACTTCTCCGCGCAACACCTCCCGATAAGTACAGACGACAGGATCATCCACGCCCGGAATATCGGGAATTCTGGGTTGTACACCCGCTGCCCAAACCAATAAATCCGGAAAATCAATCAGGTCCTCAACCGAGCCAACAGGGTGGTTGATGTGAATATCAACTCCATATTTATCCAGTAATGCCTTGTAGTATCGGACCGTTTCCAAATAAACCTTTTTACCTGGTATCCTAGCCGCCTCATTGAACTGACCTCCGAGTAAAGAAGCCTTCTCATATACCCGAACACGATGTCCTGCTCGTGCTGCAAAACTAGCAAAACTAAGTCCCCCAGGCCCTGCTCCTACAACAGCAATGCTCTTAGCCTGCGTTGCAGCTCGAATCTTCTGATGATTTTCCCTACCCGCCTGTGGGTTAACCAGACAGGTGGCTGGTTTGCCTTGAAAAATATGATCCAGACAAGCCTGATTGCAGGCAATACAGGTGTTCACCAAGTGTAAATGTCCATTTTTAGATTTATTGACTAGCTCAGGGTCTGATAAAAAGGGGCGCGCCATTGATATCAAGTCAGCTTTCTTATCTAGCAAGGCATTATTGGCAGCGCGGAGGTCATTAAATCTATTGGTCGCAATGACTGGCACCTCAATTTCCTGCCTCATCTTGGCCGTCACCCACAAAAACCCCTGATTGGGGACAACTCCAGCGATGGTCGGAATGCGCGCTTCATGCCATCCTATGCCTGTATTTATTATATCTGCACCGGATTGGCAGACCATGCGGGTTTGATAAACAATTTCTTCCCAGCTGTTGCCGCCCTCCACTAAGTCCAACATACTCTGACGATACATTAGAATAAAATCCGGCTTTGTTGCCCTTCTCACTCCTTCTACAATGCGCTTCGCCAATCGAGTTCTGTTTTCAATTGATCCACCCCATTGATCCGTTCTATGATTGGTGCGTAAACAACCGAATTGATTGATGAGATATCCTTCTGAACCCATAATTTCTACACCATCGTAGCCCGCTTGCTCTGCTAGCTGCGCAGTATAGATATAGTCCTGTATGGTTTGTTCTATTTCCTCCGAACTGAGTGCTTTGGGCTTGAAGGGGTTGATGGGCGCACGCAAGGCACTAGGTGCTACATTCTTGGTACTTATGGCGTAGCGTCCCGTGTGTAGAATCTGTAAACATATCTTTCCTTCTTCCTCATGAACCGCCTCACAGATCGGGCGGTGCCAGTCAACTTGATCGGGACTGTCTAAACGCGCGCCTCCATCCATGACGACCCCTTCTTCGTTTGGCGAAATACCTCCTGTAACGATCAGGCCAGCACCACCTTTTGCCCGCAGACGATAAAACGAAGCCAGTTGTTCATTTCCATTTGGCATTTCCTCTAAACCAATGTGCATGCTCCCCATGACTATGCGGTTTCTTAGAGTAACTCCAGAAGCCAAGGTAAATGGTCGATAAATCAAATCTTTACTAGACATAAAAAACCCGAATACTGATGATCAATATTCGGGCAAGTTAAACTTTATTGTTCAAAAGGCTTAAATGTTCGACTTTAATAAGCGTGCAGTATACAGTGCACCTTCAACCTGTAAGGTAGCAAAGTATACGCCGGAGGCAAGGTCTGGTCTTAGTGTGGCCTGTAGCCTGTTTCTACCCGTATTGAGTTTAACTTCTTGTTGATAAACCAGCCTTCCTAGTTCATCTCTTACAATCAGGAGGCCTTCGCCATTTACCTCAGCCTCAAATTGCATCTCAAACTGATCATATATAGGATTTGGAAAAACTGAGATATCCTTTGCTAATAGCGATTCCTCGGTATTGCTCACAAGACCACTAGAGTCGTAGAGTAAGGCATTGCTTAACATGTTATCCATACAAGAGTTTCTCATAAGCACATCAGACAATGTTGTACTGAGAATTTCTCTTTTGTCCTCTAGTGTTAAAACGGGATCTATTTGGAAATAAAATCTATCTCCATCTCTGAGTGCAACGAATTGTCGTCTTAGAATTTCTACTGTCGTTTCACCAAAAATACCATTCGGCACCGGCTTTTCCGCCAAAATACCCACCCAAGGATCTATCATATCCACATTGCCATACATCTCCAGCAGTTTTTGCACCGTTTCGGATTCTGTATGGATTTCGTCAAAGCTATTGTATCTTGGCAACCCTAAATTCTCACGAATAGTGTTTAGGTCAGGAATACCTCTTTCTCTGGCTCTCATGATATTCGTAGTCGCCAAATCCATTCCTCCGGCACCAGGAGGGCCAAAAAGGAAATTTCTCAAGTCACTAATTACCATTCGATCAAATATCTGAGATCGCTGTTTTGTTCCTCCTTTTACATACATACATAGACCATCACTCATCATCTGACGCGGATTGAAAAAGGCATTTCGCAAATCCAAATGCCCCCCCGGTGCAGCTTCTCCAGACGCTGGATCTACTCTCATAACACGGGGATTGACAAGGGTATGACCAATTCTAAATGCAAAGCTTGAAAACTCATTTGTTATAGAGGGATTCAAGCTAGGGTTGTAGCCCGAATATGGTGGGAGGGTAATTCCAGTCGCAGGCAACCACTCGTTAAACGTAATGTTTTGAATGAGTCCACCGACAATTTTGCGCGCATACTGGTACAGTTGTTCATCATCCCAATCGGGGTGTTCTTCTTTTAACTCATCACAGAGACGATTGTGTTCGCGAACAAAAATATTATGCATACAGGCAAGCATAATGTTTTCGTTCACTCTGGCGTCTCCTGCAACCATCAATTTATCGTTTCTGCCCGTATCATCGGCCACGAAAGGAGCATTAGGATCCACAGGAGAATTAAGCTCACCGTCAATGGTATTCCATGGCAACATATCACCTTGAGATACCTTTAATTTACCATCCTCAAAGCTCCTTAACCATGCGGCAGCTTGCGCATCACTTCCATATACGGCACTACCATCTACCCATGCCGTAATGATATTAATATGCTCTCTTGGGTTATCCTGCGAGTCCCCAGAATTTTCTACTATTTCACTTCTACTGATACACATTTCTTGCTCTCCCGTATTAAAAGGATCAAAAAATGGATCACCCTGAGGGACCTCTGAGCAAAACTCTTCTGGTCCATTTTCTGTGAAAATAATATCATGGTCAATAAACTGACCAAAAACCCATAAATAATCATTGAGGTTGTTGATGGTATCGGCCAGAATCATTTGAGAAGGTTGATCCATGACAAGGTTGCTAATTGCTCTAGGAAGAAAGTCCACTTCTCTCGGCGCTCCCATTCCATCAGAATAGCTCGGGGGAGCGATCCTCGTAAGCTCAGTATGTGCAGCTCCCCAGTCTGAATGTCTCAAATTATTCTCCGATCCATCGTACGACCTAATATTCTGTCCATATAACAATACAGGCAGAAGGCCCGCTACGGCAAGTAAAATTTTTCTCATCATGTTTTCTCATTAAGTTTTCCCATGGGCACTAGAGACCCATCCCCTTTCTCAGGACAAATTTAAGAAAATTTGTACCGACATACTCTAGTTTTTTACATTATTATAGCAAAAATCGTACAAAAATCGCTCTCACTCAAAATTTAGCATCATAGCCCTACCTCCTTCAAAGCCTAAACCATCATAAAAGCTGTGCATTCAAACCAATAAGATCAGCACCATAAAAACAATAAGATTTATCTTCCTAAGCTTTTTTTGATTCTATGTCGTATGAAATAATTTTATAATATATTTGAGCAAATTTAGGGCGAACATGAAGAACTTCAGGTCATTGATTTTCTTGTGGATGATATTTGTTTATTCAAGCATTGCTTTAGCACAAGAAAAAACTATAGATACAATAAACACTACCCACCCATTTGACAAGTTGGAGCAGGGCTGGTGGAATATATCTCTCAACGGTGGATTCAGCTTTCTTACTGCTGATGTAGACCCTCAGCTATTTAAAGGCGCCGGAGTAGGTGTCAGTCTTGGGCGCAACATTTTTTACGATAAGGATAATTGGCTGGTCACGGATCTGCGTCTGCGATTTCAATACGGGATCACGCAAGGACTGTCCACAGAAGCGTTTGAAGGAATTCGCAATAATACGGCTCTTAACGGATCCAGAACAGGAGTAGAAGCTCTGAATTATGTCAACAATCCGGGTTTCATCTATCAAAATTACCGCTCTAGCATTTTAGAAACGGCCATTGAAATACCACTTTATCTCAATCCGTCATACATGGACAACCGCCTTCATTTTGGTGTATTTGCTGGACTCGGCTTGGGTTGGTACCATGCCGACATTGATCAGTTGGATGCTTCGGGAAGCCCCTACGATTATGACAGCGATGAGTCATTTGATTTAGATGGATTGTCTGACGAGGATGCTAGAGAAGCACTGAATAATGCATGGGACGGTGACTTTGAAACAAATGCAGATGGCTTTGACGATGAATTTTTGAAATTTTCAATTATGCCTTCAATAGGTGTTGAGTTGGGAATTCTCGCTAAAAATGACATTATATTTGGTGTTGCCCATCGGCTCAGTTTTTCGCGTACCGATCTGCTGGATGGCTCACAATGGAATGCCGATAATTCTGAAAGTGAGGATATGGATCTCCTTCATCATAGCCAAGTATTCATCAAGTGGAATATCCCTGCGAGGGAGAAAGAAAACTACCCTCCCTCTATTTCTAAGATTACCCCAAAGAGTAATGAATTAAATACTCGGGAGGATTTAGCTATTATCAGAACCAAACTAGATCATGTAAAAAGTGTCAAAGACATCACTATTTTACATAACGGTCTGGAGTTTAATGTTTTACAGTTTTACAGAAAAGAATTGGCAACAAATGTACCTTTGGTGGAGGGGATGAATGAAATTCTGATCACAGTAAGCAATAACAATGGTACTGATCAAGAGCGATACTTCATTAATTATATTCCTTCAGGGCGAATAGCTAGCAATCGAGAAAAAGCTGCCATCTCTTTTGTTAATCCCGCAATCGAAAATCAAACAGTCTCAGGAACAAAATTTAATTTCGAAGCAGAAATCCTGGGTGTGAATTCTGAAAAAGAAGTACGTCTATTTCTCAATAAAGAAGAAATAAAATCCTTCAATTTCGCTCCCACTAGCGGAGTGCTTTCTCAAACGCTCGAACTGCAACCAGGCGAAAATCAAATTAAAATATTAGCCCTCAATAAAAACGGTATTTCTCAAGCTATGAGAAAAATAACGGCGGATACTTCTGGCGCTGCTGTGACCATTGATCTAATAGCCCCATCGTCTGCAAATTTCACAACGGATAAAACAATACAGGAACTGCAGTTTTTTGTTGCTGGAACTACTAGGGATAAAGTGAGACTTTCTGTCAATGGTGATCTGACTGAAATACCACCAAATAATGAAAGCCCAGTTATTCAAAAAAATATTGCTCTGGAACAAGGAACCAATATCATCAGAATTATAGCAGAAGGTCCTTCACAAACACATGAAAAGAAAATTCTTATTACTCGACGCGCTGATACTAAAGATGAAGCGACACTCGCCAATAGCAATATTCCAAAATCTGGGGAGTTTATCATCGAAGAATACATCACACCCGTTTGGGTAGAGCAAGGCGCTTATTGCTCCTACAATTTAGAACTCAATTATCCTTTAGTCACCAATACCAAAGATGTTGAAATCACCCTGAATAATCAAAAAGTAAATGGCCTGCGCTACTTTGAAGAAGACAGAATTATTCGGGCTGCCTTGCGCCTTCAACCTGACGACAACTTAATTAAGGTGAGAGACCTCGGAAACAATGCTCCTGTTTATGATAAAATAGTCAATTGTGAGGCCGACCTGAATGCTACCGCCCAAAATCTGATACCTCAAACGGAAAACCAACAAGCTGACCCTGATAAAACAAACCAACAAAAGTCTCCAGATAAGCCCACTATAAATGACGCACCAATTATAGAAATCCTTTCACCAGCTGATAGAGAAAGTACCATCAGCTCTCCTACCATCAATTTTGAAGCGCAGATACAAAACGTTGTTACAAAGGATAACCTCACACTTTATTTCAATGACGAGATAATTTCTAATTTTGAGTTTGATCCTACTACTAAAAAACTTAAAGCAAAGCTCAACCCTAGAGCTGATGACAATCAAATAACACTAATTGCGATTAACGATTTCGGTGTACAGGACGAGGTTCGCTACATCCAGTACAAACAAATACCTCCTCCTGAAATCAACATTACTGCCCCTCGAAACCAATCGAGCTTTAATATTTCTGAGCTCATTCTAAAGGCAATGATAAAACATACAGGAAAAAATGACCTGCAATTAGATGTCAATGGAGTAATTAATAACGACTGGACATTAGAAGAAGAACAATTAACGGCAAGCTTACAACTCAAAGAGGGGGTCAATCGCGTGCAACTAACCGCTGTAAACCAAACGGCTCAAAGGTCACAAACTATTTACATCAACTACGAACCACTTAAAGCGCCAGAAATCACTATAATCAATCCAGAAAAAAATACGAAAGTCATTTCTTCGCAGTTGCCTTTAGTCGCCAATGTCAAACAGGTAGACAACAAAGACCAAATTAAACTCTATCTAAACGATCGCATATTGAGTGATTTTTCCTTTGCCAATGGTACGGTCAGCCAGGACCTAACTCTTAGAGAAGGAAGCAACAACATCAAAATAGAAGCCAGTAACGCTCAGGGGCAAGTAAGTGAGGTAAGACTTATAGACTACCGAGTACCTAGGCCACCTCAAATCCAAGCCATTAGACCAAGCACAAATCGGGTCAAAACCAAAACCAGCCCCTACCCACTAGAAATGAAGTTGATCCACGTTTATGACCCAACCCAGATAAGACTGAAGCTCAATGGTGCTGAATTGCGTGATTTCAACTTCAATAGCGAACGCTCAAGGATAGACGCTCCGCTCAGCCTTAAAGAAGGGATCAACGAGATAGTCATAGAGGTACAAAATGAAGATGGAGGAGACGCTCGGAGTATATTGATTGAATACACCGCTCCGAAGCCCCCTGTTATTACTATGATTCAACCAAAAAAAGAGCTCGTTACTGAGTCTGAGCAAATGGAGCTAAGTGCCAATATTTCTAATATTAAAAATAAAGAGGACATCTCTCTATTAGTGAATGGCCGTTCAAAATCTTTTCAACTGACCAACGCCATTCTAACCAGTCAGATTTTACTGCGAGAAGGGAGCAATGAAATTGTACTCACAGCCAAAAATGAAGATGGAACCGATGAAAAAAATGTACAAGTACAGTACAATAAGCCTTTACCTCCTCCAGTGATAGAATTGGTGCGCCCTAGAGAGTCTGGGAGTATTGTTACAACATCATCCTTCAATTTTTCAGCAGAGCTCCTGCACATTGAGGGATCTTATAGCATAAATTTAAGCCTAAATGGTGAGGAGGTTCCTTTTAAGTTTGATCCGCTCACTGGAGAAATGACTGCGCAAATGAATCTCTTGGAAGGTGCCAATGAAGTAAATTTACAAGTAGAAAATAGTACTGGCCTGGCGAAGTCACAGTTAACCATCAATTACAATCGTCCTGAGGATCCGTCTGCAAAAAAACCAGCCATTGAGTTTTTGCAAATAAGTGAAATCAGTTCTAGTACTTTTGACACTAGTAAAGGCTCCGCTAGTATCGTACTTTTAGTACAAAAAGTAAACGATAGAAACCAGTTGTCACTTTCCGTGAACGAAAAAAATATTTCAAATTTTGTTTTTGACGCTCAATCAGGAAAAGTCATCAGTCCTTTAACGCTTAAAAAAGGAAAAAATATTATCGAGCTGACGGCCACCAACTCCTACGGAACTGAGGTATTCCTAAAGGAGATTAACTTCTAATCAGAGCGTAGGGATTAGCTGTAGTACCTTCCAGTGATTAATCATTACTGAGTTGATACATTAACCTGTATCATTCATCAACAGCAGCTTCCTACACTTTCTATATGCTCTGAGCAGACAAGTAATGCCCTTCTTTCTAACAACAGAAAGTAGAGGAAAAAGCATATTGTCCAATCATTCATGGCTAAAATGAGATAATTCTACTAAATTAGGGGGGTAAATAAACATGGTGCAGCGCTTGAGCCTTTTATTGGATTAAATACTATTGAAAGATGTTCAAGGAAAAACAAAAAACATCTACTTTGATTATATCTTCATACTTAAATTATACGATGAAAAAAATTATTTCTACGACCACATTTGTTCTTTTAGGCTTGCTACTCATTGCTCAATCAGTACAATGGGAATATGAAGGACAAAGATTTTCTGGGTCCGCTGAATGGAAAAGCAATGTTCTAGAACCGCTACAATACTCCCAGTGGACGGTTTCCTACGAAGACATCAAAGAACGATTATGGAAGGAATGTGTAAAAAAAGATAAGGAATTATTGGTTCACTTACCTGGGCCTGAAGGACAAACCATGCCTTTTTTCATAAAACATGCTCCTGTCGCACACCCTAAACTACAAGCTAAGTTTCCCGAAATTAGAACTTTCCGTGGATTCTCTGCAATGGATCCTCAATTGAAAGCCAATATAACAATGGCACCCAACGGTATAAAAGCCATATTAAATGCTAACCATGGTACATACTACATCACACCTACATCTGACACTAACCCAAATAGTCATGCTACTTATTATCATGAGGATTACCCTACGAGCATAGATGGTCACCCCCTAATGAGTTGTGAAGTAGAAGAGCATGATGATGCGCTAGGAGACTTCTTAGGGCATCATGGTGGAGCCACAAAAGCTTCTTCATGTGAGGATTTGCCATTATTAAAATATCGGCTAGCCGTGGCCTGTACAGGAGAGTTTGCCAATAAGTACGGCGGTACTGTATCAAGTGCTATGGCAGAAATTATAGACATTGTAAATAAATCTAATTTTGTCTTTCTCAGAGATGGCGGAATCCTTATGGAATTGGTTCCTAACAATGACGAACTGGTCTATCTAAACTCCGGATCTGACCCCTATACCAATGGCAATACGGGGGCCATGCTGGGAGAAAACCAGCCAGTAATTGATGAAGTTATAGGTAATGATAACTATGATATTGGTCATGTTTTTGGCACCAATGCTGGAGGACTTGCCCGCTTAAGCTCCGTCTGTGATACAGGTGCAAAGGCTCTAGGGGTATCTTGTCAGTTTGGAGTCTACGCCAACAGTTTTTTTTATCTTATTGTCTGTCACGAAATAGGTCATCAATTCTCTGCTACACATACCTTCAATTTTTGTAATGGAAATGAATCCCCCGGTACGGCCTATGAGCCTGGCAGCGGTAACACAATTATGGGGTATGCAGGGGCTGGTTGTGCGCTCCCCCACAATCAAACTAGAAGCGATCCATACTTTCACATTAATTCTATCGAAAGAATCCGAAACTTTTCAAGAAATTCGAGAGGAATATCTTGTGCTGAAGAAATTCCGACAGATAATGATTGTCCCGTAATTGATCTACCCTACGAAGATGGATTTTACATCCCTAAGAAAACGCCCTTCGAGCTTACCGGCAATGCCACTGATGCTGACGGCGATGATTTAACCTACACTTGGGAGCAGTACAATTTAGGGCCCCCTATCCCAAGAAATGAAAGCCCTTCTGAAGGAGCTCCGGGCTTTAGGTTCAATTCCCCAGATACCAATAGAACACGAATCTTTCCAAATATAAATTTGATTAGAAGACAAATCTTTGACGACCCTTTAGATTACCTACCTGACACTTGCCAAGATCTCAATTTTAGATTCACCGCCCGAGATAATAATGAAGAGGTAGGAACCGTCGTTTGGGAAGAAGTAAGCTTTAAGGTCGCTTGTGAGTCTGGTCCTTTTAGAGTTCTCCAACCTGGTAACACTCCTGCCAATGAGCTCTATGGAGGATTTAAAAATATAATCAGATGGGATCCTGGCGCATCTCAGGAAGCCCCCGTTGATTGTAAGAGTGTGGATATTATGATCAGCACAGACGACGGTTTTACTTACCCAGATACCTTGGCATCAGGTGTTTCTAATGATGGTTCAGCGTTGGTTTTTGTTCCTGAGGAATACTTGGGAGAGCGCAATGTTCGATTGAAAATCAAATGTTCAGATAATATTTTCTTCAATATAAGTCCTGATGACTTACTAGTTACGGCACCTACTGAGCCTGGGTATCAAGCCGACGTAGAACCTACTTACCAAGATATTTGCCTACCGGATAGAGCTCAGTTTAAAATTAGCACTGAATCCTATCTTGATTATGACAGTACCTTATCGATAGATTATGACCTTAGTTTTACAGATGAGGTATTTTTTAATTTAAGGCAAGACTCGATTGTTCCGGGAGAGGACTTAGTCTTTGACGTTGAATTTGGAGATTTTCCGCCAGCTGATACTTTGGTAGTGGATTTTCATTTCTACAGAGGACAAGACACCATTGACTTTAGGTCCCTAATACGGGTTACATCCAATAATTTTGATGATTTACAAGCATTAGGCCCCGTTGATGGTGCATCTGAGGTAAATTTATTACCTAGTTTCAGTTGGACTAGTGCTAATAACGCAGATGAATATTTGTTTCAAGTGGCCAATAATGCCTCCTTTGATGATGATTTCATTCTTTATGAAGAAATTACCACGGATACCATGATTGAAGGACCAACTACCCTTGATCCAAGCGATGTTTATTTTTGGAGGGTTTTTCCTTCCAATCGATGTGGCTTTGATGAAAATCCACCAATTAGTGCATTTGCATCTATTAATTATGATTGCGAAGACTATGATTATAATGGTTCACAAATACGACTTCCAGGTAATCGCGCAGCCACTACTGTTATTGATTTGCCAATTCCTGAAACGGGGTCTATTATTGACATCAATGTCAATAACATCAGACTCAACCATACTAGTATGACTGACCTCACAGCCAAACTGCGCAGTCCATCTCAAACAGAAGTTACGCTATGGTCCAGTGAATGCGGCAATTTACAAGATGTTAACGCTAGTTTTGATGACGATGCATCTTCGGAATTTAATTGCTTGTTCTTTGGGGAAAGTTCTACTAACCCTATGATTCCAACACAACCATTGAATACCTTTCATGGAGAAAACTTCCAAGGAAATTGGCAACTAATACTTGAAGATCCTAATTTTAGTGGCGGCGGTGAATTTTACGACGTTGAGCTAGAAGTCTGCACAGACAAATCCGTTGAAAATCCTGTAAAATTAACAAATGACACATTAGTTTTACAAGCCAATACCGAGAAAGCCATCACCCCCAATGAATTGCTCTATCAGAATGAAAACATCAATGACAGGTTGATCATATTTCAAGTGATGAATCCTGTTACCAAGGGTGAGCTGTACTCTGGGACACGACAAATTGTAGCAGGTCAAGCATTCCGCCTCAGCTCCTTACTATCAGGTGATGTTATTTATCGGCACATGAGTGAAAATCAAGAATTCGATCAATTTACCTTCATAGTCTACAGTTTAGAAGGAGGATGGGCCGGCGTGCAGGATACATTCAACATTAAAACTGTAGAAATGGTCAATACGAAAGAAACGCCTAATCACAGCGCTCTCAGCATTTACCCTAACCCCAATGGCCAAAATGAAGCATATATTGATTTACCTGAAGGCACAAGCCGCGATGCATCCTTCAAGGTATTCTCTGCTGATGGCAAAATTTTCAATGTTCCAGTAAGTTTTGCCAATAATCAAGCCATACTAGACATTCAGAACTTGTATAATGGCGTATATTTTGTGGAGTTGCATTCAGGATCTGACTGGTTTATTAGTAAGCTCATCGTAAACAAGTAATCAGGCTAGAGCGTGAAAATATATTACAGTTAAAGGGTAGCCATAGTGCTGCCCTTTGGTCATTTTAGAGACCATCGCTTCTGTCTAAACAGATAAAACTGAATGACAGCCCGGCCCAATAAAAATACATTTAGTGCCATAAGCATTCCGCGCAAGCCATAAAAATGTGTCAAAGGATAGTGGGCCAATAAATAAAAAGCGAAAGCAATAATCATACTGTTTCGCATGGCAATAGAGGCTGTGATACCCACAAACACTCCATCCCATATATATGAGGCAAAAGCCAATAAAGGGGTCAAAATAACCCATAACAATACTTCCTCTTTATACTCCACCGGTATCTGAGCTTTTGTAAACAAATCAAACAAATCATTTCCAGCCCAACCATAAACCCCTGTATACAATAATGCGACCATAAAACCCCACATAAAAACGCGGCTTATAGTAAGATTGAGCTTCTTTTCATCATTCTTACCCACATATTTACCTACAATGCTTTCCGTAGCGAATGCAAAGCCGTCTATCCCATAGCTCATCCAGTTGAGAAACTGCAGAAAAATAACGTTTGCTCCTAAAATAAAAGTACCCATCTCAGCAGACTGCGCATTGAAAAAAGCAAACGCTCCAGACAGAAACAGGGTGCGCAAAAATATATCTCTATTAATGACAAAGAATGGACGAAATCCAGACCATCGCCAATCCATCTTATTCCAAGCTTCATACAAGGATAAACGATATCTGGAGAAAATAACGCCTAGGCCCGTGATAAGGCCTAAATACTGAGCGATCACAGTACCCCAAGCCACCCCGATGATTGACCAGGATCGATGCACAACTAAGTAAAAGGATAAAAAGATATTAATTAGGTTAATAATTACAGTTAAAACAAGTGGAAAACGGGCATTCTGCCTGCCAAAATACCAGCCCATTATCACATACAAACTCAAAGATGCCGGTGCTGCAAAAATTCGGATAGAAAAATATTGACCCGTCAAGCCCCTGAGCTCATCCGGAACTCTCAATAAATACAAGGCAAGCTCCTTTAAAGTTGACTGAAAAAGTATAAGCAAAAGAGCCAAAAATAAAGCAGCCGCCAAGCCCCTCAACAAATGTGCAAAAACTAGGTCCTCCAGAGATGCCCCATAAGCCTGGGCAGTCATGCCTGTGGTCCCCATACGAAGGAATCCAAAGTTCCAGTACAAAAAATTGAATATCATAGCTCCAAGGCCCAATGCCCCCAAGTGAGCAACGGAAAGCCCACCCATAAGCGCTGTATCTACTGAGCTTATAAGCGGAACAGAAATATTGGTCAAAATATTGGGCAAGGCCAATCTAAAGATCTGACCGTCAATCGTTGTCCAATTCCTTGACAAAAAGCTCATATAGAAAAGCGAATTGCTCTGATGAAAATAGCTTTAGTCTACTGAAAAATAGAACCACCTCGTTATTATAAGTCAGCTCTTGAGAGCAGGTAACGCCACCTCCCTAGGTGCTATCTTGAGCACCATACCTTCATGAGGTTTATTTTCAGGACCCAGTTGATTCAGGGCAATGATATCCTTCGGCTTCACTCCAGGGTATCTTGCTGCTATGGAAGCCAAAGATTCCCTTCCTTGAAGAACGTGATACTGGTAAGAAGATTTGGCACGAAAATGCTTTTCTCCTGCATCAACGACGGGGACAGAAAATGCATCATCAGACACTCCTGAAAGCAAAATGGGAATCTGCTCCGCTCTTCTTTTAGGTCTTTCAAATGGTACCAAATCTATGGCTCGACATACTACATTCAGGTATTGACCCGGATAAATTACATTTGTCTTTAAATAATTCCATCGCTTGAGCTCCTCCACAGTACAGTCAAATTTCCTTGCCAATTCATACAAATTATCTCCGGAATTAATTCTGTAAGTCCTCTTTTGTGTTTTATATCTGGGGATGATATCATACCTTGGAACGATATCAGCGTACACAGAGTCTAAGCCCTCCCGCCAATAATTAGACAAAAAGGAGGTCATCGCTTGATCGGGTAATATCAACGTGTAGCCCTCTGAGTTAGAAGGTATACCACCTTTTAAAAACGCGGGATTTAGGTATTCAACTACTTCCTTGTCTACTGATGCCAATGCCGCTATCTCATCAAAGCTAAGTGCATCGTAGAGAACAGTGTATTCCGTGGACAACAACTCCTTATCTATAGGATATTCCTTATCAGGACCAAACTGGTGACTATTCTGAAAGAGATAAGTAAATGCAATAAACTTGGGGATGTAACGCTGTGTTTCTCTTGGCAAATAAGACTGAAGTTCCCAATAGTTTCTACTTCCCGATTCACGGATAGCCTTTCTCATCCTCCCTGGCCCACAATTGTAAGCTGCAACTGCCAGCGTCCAGTCTTCAAATTGGTCATGCAAGTCACTCAAGTAAGCCATAGCCACTTCAGTAGCTTTATAGGGGTCTCTTCTTTCATCAACGGTTTGATCAATTCTCAACTGATAAAATCTACCCAAATTTGACATAATTTGCCATAGACCAACTGCTTTAGATCGAGAAACAGCATAGGGCTTCATTGCTGATTCTACCGCTGGCAAATAACGCAATTCGTAAGGCAAATTGTACTTGGCTGTATACTGATCTATGATAGGCAAATACAACTCGGCCCTGGCCAGCATACGTCCATAAATATGCCTGTATTCAGAGCGGTATAGCTCGATGTACTCCTGAACAACATCAGAATACTGTACCTCTACCATGTGTGGCATGGCCATCACCTCGGCTCGCAATGCACTATTGAGATCAATGCTGCGCTTTGGATTATTACTTCCCATGGCGCTAGTAAGGGTTAAGCCTAATAAAAGAAAAAATAGGTTGATTTTGGCAAGCATGTCCTAAAATTTGAGCATGCAAAGCTACATTTTTTTATGGTCTACTCACCATATTTGAGGATTTTCCTGTCCACATAATATCCACAGCGATTAAACCTGCATGATGCATTAGACAATCTATTACAAGTCCAAATCCCTGCAAAATCAGGCACCTCCGACAATTTTTGTACTCACCGTAATGGTGACTGCGATTCCGTGCAAAAATTAACGTAGAGCACCTGATTGTACCTGTCGGCCTACTGGCTGATTCGCCTTAGACTTTCATAACCAATTCCCAACGCATAATGTAGGGTAAAAAAAGTGAAGTGATTCAAAGAAGATTCCGTTCATTTTCATAAATATCCTCATAGTTTGTATGTTTAAAAACCAAAAGGCATTGACTTAACTTTAGTGTTGACAAAACATTATTAAATC
>JAOXNT010171407.1:0-56592 GCA_028565815.1 Cletocamptus dominicanus | reverse complement strand
GCCATTATAACAGGTTTGTCTAGTCAACGCTTTACATGTTTACTGACCCCGCTTCTCCCTGACCCCGCTTCTCCCTTCTATTCCTCCATTCCTTCAGTCCAATCGCCATCTTCTCCATATTTTTCAGACAATTCAATAAGGTCATCAAAGGTTTTAACAATGACCGCTCTTCTCGGATTCTTATCTGGATGATATATTTCGTCTCCATGCTCTGACATCCGCACTTGCATTAGCTCATCATGCCCCTGCAAATATAACCTTTTCCACTTACTGATTTTTTCCACATTCGGAAGAAAAGGTATCTCATCAAAATCACTCCCTACATATGCAGTCATTCGATTTATTTCTTCCGACTTAATCAAACCATAGGTATATATTTTAAGCATTTCAATATAGCTCATTATGGTTTCATCCATACTATCAAGTTGATCAGAAATGTCTAGTTCTGGATTTAAATATATGTTCATATCCTTTTCAAATTTTCTAAAAAGAATATAAAGGTAATCATTTGAAGAATCATTTTGAAAATTCCCAATACCCCTATCCATAGCAGACTCCTTTATATCAGACATTAGCACATAACTCCCCACGCCTATAATGACTATAAGAACAAAAATCAACTATAATCTTTTAGCTTTAAAGCATTCACATTTGTATTTTTTATCAATCACTATTATTAATTGTATTAGTCACGATCTGATCTGACAATGGGAATTTTCAGAATAGGGTGCCGATTTTTTTTAGTATGGTTATGTAAATGATGTTGTCTTACTTATGACATCGTATCAGGTTTGTTTAACCTGCATACTCGGGATTGATATCGATGTCCCCTAGCAAGCCTGCGCCTTCTTCTACGGATAGGTTTGCGGCTTGTACGCGGCCTTTAAAGCAAGCGCCTTGATGAACATGTATGGTTCCGGTTAAGGTGAGGTTGGCTTGGAGTGTTCCTGCGATTTCAACATGCCGATATTCGGCATGGGCAACTTGTAAGGTTAAGTCTACGCCTTCGGTAATCACGAGATCTAGGGCTGCGAAATCTTTTTCTTCACAGTGGTACCCTTGGTGAAAGATAAGCCTTCGTGAGGCATGAATTTTGCCTCCGTCGACTTTGCCTTCTAGGATGATTTGATTGCCGGTGAGTAGCCCTTTCTTGATTACGGCATCGGGTTTGATATGAATGGGGCCGGCGGTCGTAATATCTTCTTCCCATTCACCTTCTATTTCGTAAGGTACGACGTTAAGACGGGCACGGCATTTGGAGCAGACCGCTCTATCGGTTCGTCCTGAAATTTCAAAAGAGAAGCCACACTGGTAGCACACCACTTCTTGTTTCGTGGGCATAACCCGGCTTTTTACCCGGGATGCTACCTTGTCTTTAGCATCGGAAGAGGATGAGCTTAAATGGCCATCCTGAGCTGCTTTTTGGGCTGCTTTGTATACTTCAAATCCACCAACAAGGTCATTTTTTTTGCGACCAGCCATGGGTTACGCTATGCCAATAGGAACCGGGCAGGCAGGCCTGCCCGGTCTTGCCATGAGCGTTTGTGAGGGTTTAGTCTTTTTTACCGCCGAAGATGCCACCTTTGCCGTCTTCGGGTTTGGGTCCTTGGTGTCCTGGTTGGCCGGCTCCCGGCGGGGTGCTTTGTCCGCCACCCATGGGACTGCCGGATGGATTGACTTCAGAGCGTCCTACCCATGTTACCCCTTCTTCTACTGCGAGTCGTTTGGCTTTGATGTCGCCCATTAATTTTGCCGATGATTTTAGTTCTACCCGGTCTTTTGCGGTGACGTTTCCGTTGATCACACCAGATATAGAAATGGAGTTTACGGCGAGATTTCCTTTGATATCGGCTGTTTTGCCAATGGTGACGTCGCCTTCCGCTTTTAGTTCTCCTTCTAGTTTGCCGTGTAGGGTAATTCCTCCACTGGTTTTTATTTCTCCGACGATGGTTACGTTTTGGTCTATGACCGAAGCGTTATTACCTGTTTGTTCGCTCATGGTTTGCTCCTATTTTTAGGTTGTTCATTATATATACGCCCCTGTTCTTTGACAGGTGAGCTAGGTTTTTAGTAAGCAAATTGGAATCCTGCAACCCTGTTGCGTATTTTTTTATACTTGGGGGTTCTATGGTTGATTGCTTGACGTATGGGGCTTTGTGGTGCAGTCAGGTGGCATGTTTCGCACCGTACTTATTGGGTTTTTGTATAGTGCTCCCTTGATCTTGGGGGCAACGCATGTTTGGCATGTCCAAGAGGCCATTGCTTTTGCGTTGGATCATAACCGAAACCTTGCGGGTTTGGCGTTGGGTGTGTTGGGACGCGAACAGGATGTGGTCCTTGCCGAAACGGATTTTTTGTGGGAACTTTCTCCCGAAGGGAGGCTTGGGTATGAAGCCGAGGGTTCAGATTGGTCTACAGGGGTTACTTTGTCTAAGCAGCAACGATGGGGGACCACCTTTTCTGCAGGTGTTGTACTCGCTGAGGGCGCATCTACCAATGCGGTGTTTGACCAAGCTCGCTTGCGTTTTGAGGTTTCCCAACCCTTGTTTGGGTCTTTTGGTCCCTTGGTTCAGGAATTTGATGTGCGAAATGCCAAGAGATCGGTACGAGATGCGTTGCGTCGCTATGAAATCGCCAAGGCGGATCTTGCCTTGGATGTGGCGCAGTCCTATGATCGGTTGCTTCGACTGGATAGTGAGTTGACTACAGAGAAACGGACTTTGGCTCGTTTGTTGAAGCAAAAACGTATTATGAAAGCGCAGGCGACAGGAAGGAAACAGGGTTCTCGAAGGGGCATTGACCTCTTGCGCAGTGCATTGCAAATCGGTGAAAGTCGCACGCGTATGACCAATCTTGTGGAGCGTATTGCGTCCGAGCAAATCGTTTTTCGTGACCTCATTGGATTTCCTGAGGGGGTATCCTTGCCTGATTTAGCCCCCTTACCCGTATGGGAAGAGCCGTTGCCTAATCAACATGTAGCTATTGCCGTTGCCTTTAGCAATCGGTTGGATTATGCGGTACAACTGGAAGCGGTTTCTGGATCTGCAGATAGCAAGGCGGTGGCCCAACGGCAACGCTGGCCGGATGTTTCTTTACGAAGTTTCTATGACCTTTCTGATGAGGCTTCAACCTTGGACTTGAAAAACGATGATTGGTTTGTAGGGCTTTCGTTTAGCACTGGTTTGTCCCGCGCCCGTGAGCGGGCACGTTATGTGCGTTCGGGCTATTTGTTAGAGGAGGCGGAGCTTACGCTGGAAGACACGGCGTTTCGCATCTCTCGTGAAGTTCAATTGGCTTTGCAAGATGTTAGACGGGCTCGGGCAGCCCTTTCGTTGGCGATTGAAAATACGCAATTTTCGGAGAACCGGTTACGGTTGGCAACGGTATTGTATGAGTCGGGTCGTGGGGATGCGTTTACGCTAAGCGATGCGGAAGATGCCTTGCTTCAAGCCCGTACCCAAGAATGGGCGGCACGGTCTTCGGTCACGCTTTCTGCGTTTCGTTTTCGCTATGTATTGGGGACCTTGGTCGAACACCCAACCTTTTTAAAACCCGTTATGGTGGATCAACAATGAAAACCTTCCTCAGATGTTTTTTGCAAGAAAACGTGCCCCCCTTTGGGGGCCTGGTTTTGCTCTTCGTCGGGTTAACTTTTGGGTGCTCCAATGCATCCTATGAAAACACATCTGATATTTATGAAATGAAAGCGGAACCTTTTACGGTATGGTTAAAATCAGAAGGTCGGGTTGATTCGCTTAAAACGCAGCCGGTTTCGTTACAATATCGAGGACGTAGTGCGGTGACCTATGTGGCACCAGAAGGCGCCCTATTAAACGAGGGAGATTTGTTAACCAGTTTTGACGATGAGGAACTTCGTATTCAACTAGCCAAAGGATCTCGAAATATGGCCCAAGCAAAGGCAGATTTGCAAACCTTGCTTGAGGCCACACATCCGTTACAGTTGGCCGATTTGCGCGAACAGTTGTCCTTAAAGCAACGGGAACTTTCTGACGAAGTGGACTATTACAAAAATATACTTCCCCTCATAGAAGAAGGCTTGCTACCAGCAGCAGATGGAACGGAACAACGTGAAGTCTTACAGGTTCTTAGTAACACAGTGGCGGTAACACAAAAACGTTTATCTTTACTTAAGACCGTGATCCACCCGGCAGAGGTGCGTAAAGCAGAAGCGGTTGCCGAAGAGGCGACTTCTGAGTTGGCGCGAATTGAAAACCAACTTGCTTCTTCCACGGTGCGTGCCCTTTGGCGCGGTCAAGTATTGTACCAACCTATTCATATTGGGGGCACCTATCGTTCTGTTCGGGAGGGAGATCAGGTATACCGCAACCAGACGTTCTTAAAATTGGCAGATCCAAGCAGTCTGGTGGTCAAATGCCATATTCCGGAGGCCGATTGGCAAAACGTGTCTGTCGACATGAAAGCACGGTTGCGCTTTCCTGCTTTGCCCGATATTGAGCACACTGGCACGGTGTCTCAAGTTGGGAATACGGCTATTTCTCTTCCAGGGCGTCCAGACTGGCAACGTTTTTTTGAGGTGACCCTGACCCTGGGAGACACCCCTCCAGACATTCGTACGGGGATGACCGTAGAAGTGGACTTACGGGTATATTCTCGTCAGAACGCCCTAACGCTTCCCCGATCTTTGGTTGTTTGGGAGGGGGGCACCCCCTATGCTTTTGTCTTGCGTGGGGGTAACAAGGAAAAACAACCCTTAACCTTGCTGGGGGCTGGACGAACAACCGCAACCCATTTTGAGGTTATGGAGGGTCTTCAGGAGGGAGATCTAATTGTGCGCCCATGAAGGTTCGTTTTGTTGATGTAAGTAAAGTGTACCAACCCCGCTCCGGTGCAGTTGAGGCATTGATGAATGTGTCTCTCGATATTCTCCCTGGAACCCTGACGGCCATTACAGGTCCTTCCGGTTCGGGTAAAAGCACGTTATTAAATATCGCATCCTTGTTAGACAGTCCATCGTCAGGGAAATTGTTTTTAGACGGCGTTGACACCACAACCTTTACAGAACAAAAATGCCAGTTGTTTCGGGCTTCTCGTATTGGCATGATGTTCCAACAATTTCATTTGTTACCTTGGGCGACGGTATTGGAAAATGTGTTGTTCCGATTTCGTTATGCCTCCACAACACCTCCTGATGCAACGGAACAGGCAAGGGCGTTATTGGATCGCTTTGGGCTTCTTCATGCTTGGAAACGGCCGGCAAAATTGTTGTCGGGTGGTGAGAAACAACGAACGGCATTGGCTCGAACCCTTATTGGAAAACCGGCGTTTATCGTTGCGGACGAACCTACAGGAAATCTCGACGCTGAAAATAGTACGCTGATTATGAATGCCCTAAGGGAGCAGGCCGATGCGGGCATTTCTGTTTTATTGGTTACCCATAACGAAACGCTTCTTCGTTATGCTGATAGGCATTTTTGTTGTGAAAACGGGAAGGTATCAGCTGCATGAATTTGGTTTGGGATCTTCGTACTCAATGGACCCGTAGACCCGGTAAAACGTGGTTGGCCTTCCCTGCTGTAGCCCTAGGTTGTGCGGCTATAGCGTTGCTCTTGTCTGTCGCAGAAGGCATACAGCGTGATGTAAACGCCTTGGTTCGGACCATTGGGGCGGACACCATCGTGGTGGTAGCAGAGGAAAGAGGTGCCTTGACCCAAGCAGACCCCGGCATTTTGAAAGCCGCATTTCCTGACACCATTCTGTCGCGTATTCGTTACGATGGGCTTCGAACCGTTAACGGGGTCAGGATGAATGTGATCGCAGTAGATCCTTCCTTCTCACAAGCGGTACAATTTGAAACGCAGCGAGGCACCTTTTTTAGTCCGCAAGATACAAGCGCCCCCTTGATTGTTCTTCAACAGGGGAGTTTAGACCATCAAGCTGTTTTACCGGGACAAACCGTTTGGCTTGATCAAACTCCTTTATCGGTGGTCGGAGCGGTAAACGCATTGCCTGAGCCTGTTCTGCAAGGATTTAATATCGATTCGCGGTATCCCGTTTGTTGGGTTCCCTTAGACCGACAGGCCTCTTGGTTGGATCAATCGGTTCCTTACCATAGCATCACGGCCTTGTTGATCCAGCCCCAAGACCAACCCATCGATCCCGATCTGCTCCCCCCTCTCCTTTCTTCCGGGGGCGCATCTCGAGATATTGCGGTTGTTTCGTCCTCCGGATTACTAACCCAAGTCAATCGATTGAAAGGCATTGTCACCATAGCCGCTAGCGTCATGGGATTCATTTGTCTCGCCTTGGCTGCGATTACCTTGTCTAGCCTAATGGCTCAACAAGTGCGAGAACGTTGGAGTGAAATTGGTTTAAGAAGAGCCTTGGGTGCAAGCCGAAACGATATTGCTTTTTTATTTGTTCTGGAAGGTTTGCTTATCACCAGCATGGGGGCATTGTGCGGCATAGCGATATCGTTGGTCGTCCAACCTCTCTTGACCCATGCCTTACCCTTTCCGACTTACGCAGGACCTCTTTCAATACTTGCGCCATGCATTGCTGCCATATCAACAGGTATTTTTGCTTCGGCGATTCCTGCCCGCATTGCTGCTCAAATTAATGTATCCCAGTCTCTACGGGCTGAATGAGGCTCGTTTACTCCTTTTGCCCTCTGTAAACGCTACCCATGCTTAGCCTTTACAAATAAATCAGCTACCCTGTGTTTTATGTTGCAAAGGGCGTTAGATCCGATATATAAAATCAACATGAAAACCAGTCTTTTGCCATTTTTGTTGAGTACCTTCATATGTTTGCTGATGTTGGGCTGTAGTACCAAACCAGAGGACCTTTTTACCCAAGCAAAAGATGCCTTGACCCAAGAAGATTGGGAAACTGCGGTCAACAAGCTGGAACAACTAAAGGAAAAGGAGGGCTTTGCTTCCAAATTGGACGAGGTGTATAACTTGCTAGGGGTGGCCTATTGGAAAAGTGGAGATACCAACCAGGCTATTTATTATTTAGAAGAAAGCTTAAACATCAATGGAGATCAGTTTGATGCATCCTATAACCTTGGTGTATTGCAATTTATGCAAGGTCAGACGCATTTGGGTGATACCCTTCTAAAACGAGCCGCAGATAATTCCCCCTCGGACCCACTCCCCTTTATCATGCTAGGTCAACAGTGGCTACAACGAGACGCACCTCAAAAAGCTTCGGCTGCATTCATGCAAGCCCATAAGCGAGCCCCCCACTCCGCAGAGATTTTGACCAGTCTTGGAATCGCAGAAGCAAAACAACAGCGGCTTTCTACGGCACGGAGTTATTTTAACGAAGCACTGCGACACGAATCCGATTATGCCCCAGCAATGAAAGGGTTAGGCGAAGTGTATAAAGCGACTGGGGATGAACAAAAAGCAACCCTCTGGCTCGGCCGTTATGACCGTTTGACAACCCCTGCCCCCTCTTCCGATCCTTCGCCCGAAAAACAGCAAACCGATTCTACTCCCCCCCCTTTGCGTGTCCTTCCCCAAGTCCGAAATAACGCAACACCGCCACCTAAAAACAACAGCAGTAGCGTATCCTCTACTCGCAACACAATCTCAGCCGAACATCAGGAAGTAGAACAACGACTTAAACGGGCCCGCGCTGAAGCCCTAAGCAATTCTTGTGAACGCGCCTTGATGCATTGTTTGATTGCTTCTGCTAAAGCAAAGTCTGCGGGAGATATTGCCCTCCAAGAACGTGCCTTAAAACAAGCCACTGCTTTATGTGGCAACTTACCTAAGGCGCATTTCGCTTTGGGCAAATTTTATATGCAAAACAATCGACCTGCTGAAGCCACCAAATCATTTGAACGCGCCGTAAACCTGAAACCGGATTGGTATGAAGCTCGAAAAGAATATGCACAAGCCGCCATTGATTCACATGCCTATCAAAATGCCTTACATATTCTTAAAGAAACCGTAGCTGCGTTTCCAGAATCTGCGGATGCCTTATGGAATTTAGGGGTGTTTTATCGAGATTATCTAAACTTGCAGTCACATGCCCAAGAGTGTTTTGATCAATACAACCGAAGATTTGGAGCGGCAAATAAGGAGTCTTCTCCCGACAAACCTTCCGTACCAACCATAACGGATAGCGATACTAAACCTAAACCTCGACATGCACTGACCCGTATAAACCCTATCCCTCGAAAGGCCTCACCTAAACCCGAAAGCACCTCACAGAACCGATCCCACCAAACAAAATTAATCGCCGTAACGCCCGGTAATCAGAAACTCTCATCGGAAGCGGCTCGTAACTTCTATTATGGTACACAGGCACAAAAAGAAGAAAATATTGAAGAAGCCCTTCGGTATTACAACATCGCTCTTACCCAAGCCCCAGACTACGCCCCTCTGCTTTACAACTTAGGTCTCTTACACCAAAAACAAGAGCAGTTTCCGGAAGCCGTACAACACTATCGTAAAGCCATTCAAATGAGCCCCAACCTGTTCAAGGCCCAATATAACTTGGCGCTCGCATTAAAGGAAATGGGCAACACCGATGAAGCCATCGAAGAACTAAGTCAACTGATCCGCAAAAATGACCAGCATGCACCAGCTCACTATTTATTGGGGCTGCTCTATGCCCAACGGGGTCAACCCGCTTCAGCCAAAGTTCATTACCAACGCTTTCTTAGTTTGGCTCCCCAAGATCCTGCCTCACCACGTATACGGCAATGGCTCAATGCTCATACCCCATGAAAAAAAATGTATTTTTAGTTTGAAAACCCCTACACAGTATCTCAATGATCCCACTCTTTTACTTAATTATACAAAATTTAACAACGCAGTTGAAGACAGAAAAATAGAAGGAAAACTATGAGTTACAGGGGTCCAAAAGCTAAAAAAGCACGACGTTTAGGAGTGGCAGTTTCTGCAAAAACACAGAAATACCTTGAAAAAAGACCGTATGCACCTGGTCAACATGGTCGCAACCGTCGCGCAAAACTGTCTGATTACGGTCGCCAGCTACAAGAAAAGCAACGTCTTCGCTTTCAATACAATATTAGTGAAGGACAGCTTCGGCGTAACTACAAAAAAGCATCCTCACGTGAAGGTAGTACCCCAGACATCCTTATCCAACTATTGGAAACCCGTCTGGACGCCATCGTCTTTCGTGCTGGGCTTGCTCGCAGTATTTTTGCTGCGCGTCAATATGTGAGGCATGGTCATTTTATGGTCAACGGACAAAAAGTGGATATTCCAAGTTTCCATGTAAAACCAGGTGACGAAATTAAAGTACGTGACAAAAGTTTAGGTATGGAATGTTTCCAATATGCCCTACAAACATCCGAGCGTGTACCCTATATCACCACGGATGAAGCAAACTTAACCGTCAAACTCAATTACGTTCCTTTGCCCGAAGAAATACCGGTGCAATGCAATATTCCGGTAGTTGTGGAATACTATTCCCGCTAATCCCTATTTATTGTGGATTCTGTACTCCGGTTTTGGTTTGATGAATTGACGCCGAAGCAGTGGTTTACCAAGGATGCTTCTTTGGACAAAACCATAAAAGAACGTTTTGGCACCCTTCATGATCAAGCGATTAGGGGAGAATTATACCTTTGGCGTTCTGACCCAGAAGGTAGGTTGGCAGAAATCATCTTACTTGACCAATTTTCGCGTAATATTTTTAGAGACACTGCACAGGCGTTTGCTTTTGACGGAATGGCAGTCGTGTTAGCTCAAGAAGCCATTCACTCAGGCGATGACCTTTTGTTGTCCGATGCCCAACGATCCTTTATTTACATGCCGTTAATGCATAGTGAGTCCAGCAAAATTCATGAGCTTGCCCTGTTAAAATTCACTGAGCTGGGAAACCCTCTTAATCTTGAATACGAGATCAAGCACAAAGAGATTATTGATCGGTTCGGAAGGTACCCGCACCGGAATGCTCTGCTGGGCAGAAAAAGTACCCTGGAAGAACTACGTTTTTTAGAAACCCCAGGGTCCTCTTTCTAAGCAAGGGGCTTTTGCCATACCCCTACTTTACATTACAGGGTCGGTCCTGTAGACTTACTCAATAAGGTTTGTAGCTCGTCCTCGGGCATAATCTTTTTCTCTTCAACCAGTTGTTTTAGATTCTTACCTGTTTTTAAACCTTCTTTTACTAAGGCAGATACTTGGTCATAGCCTAGGCGTGGATTAAGCACGGTTGCCAATCCCGCACTTTCCTCAAAGTTTTTACGGCACACATCTTCAACAGCTTCTATCCCTACCACACATTTATGGGCGACCATGCGACAGTTACGTGCCATGATTTTTAATGATTTAATGACATTGGTGCCAATGAGGGGCATGTGAGTATTCAGTTCAAGTTGCCCGGCACCGGTGGCAATAGAAACAGCATGATCGTTTCCTAGAACTTGTATGCATGCCATGTTCGCAGCTTCACAAATACTCGGGTTAATTTTACCCGGCATAATAGAAGACCCAGGCTCTACGGGAGGCAAAACAATTTCTCCAATTCCCGTTTTGGGACCGGATGACATCAAGCGCAAATCATTGGTTATTTTTAAAACATCCAAGGCAAGCAAGCGGACCGCAGAAGAGAGGTCTGCCAAGTCTGTTAGAAATTGTGTTATTTCCAGACCATCTTTACACACCCTATAGGTTCCTCCTGTAGCCTTGTTTAACGCAAGCATGATTTCCTCACGATAGGCCGCTTTGGTATTAATACCGGTGCCAACAGCATTACCCCCAATGCCCAATTCACGACAGCGTTCTTGAGCCGTCTGTAGACGGTTGATACTTTTTTCGATCGCGCGTGCATAGGCCTTAAATTCTTGCCCCAAGGTCACGGGTACCGCATCTTGTAAATGAGTACGACCGCTTTTAATCACTTCTTTAAAGGCCTCTCCTCGCTCGCTCAAAGCATCCTGCAACTCTTTAGCTGCCGCAATCGTATCGTCAGCAAGCTCTACAGCGGCCACTTTTATGGCCGAGGGGAATACGTTGTTTGTGGATTGTCCTTTGTTTATATCATCGTTGGGATGAACTAAATCACGATCACCCGGCTTACCCCCTAGGATTTCGCAAGCCACATTTGCAAGTACCTCATTGGTATTCATGTTCGAAGAAGTCCCAGAACCTGCTTGAAAAATGTCTACCAGAAATTGATCATCCAATTCCCCAGCTAACCCTTTTGCACATGCTTTTTGTATCGCTTCGCATCTTTCCTCATTTAACAGCCCAAGGCGATGGTTCGCTATGGCGCAAGCAGCTTTTAATTTGATCATGCCATAATTGATTTCTAGGGGAATGCGTTCACCTGCCACATCGAAGTTTTGTTGGGAGCGCACACTATGAACCCCATAGTATGCTGTTTCCGGTACTTCTAAAACACCAAAGGAGTCTTTTTCTTGTCTGGTTTTCATAATCATTCAGTTTAACTGTTATTGTTGTTGTAAGTTACCGTTGGAGAAATCACGAATTAAGACCTTACACAACCTAAAATGCTAAAAAGTTGCCTAACGGGTTAGCTGGTGGTAATGCTCCCAGAACTGCGGATAGGAAGTCTGGATACACTGCGTATTAAGCAAGGTAAGAGGAACAGAAGAAAAGACACCCGCCATTGCCATGGACATCGCGATACGATGGTCACCATAACTTGGAAGTGCCTCTGCGGGCTGAATGTCAACGGGCCCAGCTACAGCAAACCCTTCTTTCCATTCTTCAACCTCTGCCCCAAGGATACGGAGGTTTTTAACCATGGCATCAATGCGATCCGTTTCTTTCACCCGTAACTCCAACGCATCTTTGAAGGTTGTTTTTCCTTCGGCTTGGGTTGCAATGGTTGCTAAGATAGGGATTTCATCAATGACATTGGGAATTTCTTCTCCCTCAACACAGGTTCCCTTTAATTGGGAGCCAGAAACATGAATGGTGCCATAAGGTTCTCCATGCTCCTGTTCCATTTCGATTTGTATGTCTGCTCCCATGCGTTGTAAGACCTTTAATAGGGCCGTTCTGCGGGGGTTCAACCCAACTTGATTTATCGTTAAGCGGGCACCAGGCATAGCAGCTGCCGTTGCAATCCAAAATGCAGCAGAAGAAATATCTCCGGGAACAACCCAATGTTGGGCTTTGATCTCAAGTTGTTGTTCCGGCAGCACCACATGTAATCCATTTATATGAAGCTCAATACCGGCTTGTTGGAACAATTTTTCAGTATGATCACGGGTAGGTGCGGGTTCCCTAATGCTAGTTTCACCTGAGGCATTTAATCCTGCCAACAGTATACAGGATTTCACTTGGGCTGACGCCATGGGCAAAGGATACTCGATACCGTGAAGGTTTCCACCTTTTATCGTTAATGGTGGTGTCCCCCTTTCACCGGTCAACGCCAAGGTTGCGCCCATTTTTCTCAAAGGGGTGGCAATCCGCTCCATGGGTCTAGCTGATAACGAGGCATCTCCGGTTAAAGTAACCTCTATAGGGTATCCAGATAGAAGTCCAGAAAGCAGGCGAATCCCGGTCCCTGAGTTACCCATGTATAATGGCGCATCTGGTTGGGTTAAGGTACCTCCAGTACCCATAACGCGGATTTCATGATCAAGCAACTCAACCTGAGCACCAAGCTGCGCCATGGCATTCAAGGTGCATTCACAATCCTCCCCTCTTAAGAAACCCGTGATACGGGAAGTCCCATGTGCCAAACCCGCTAACATTGCAATTCTATGAGAAATGCTTTTATCCCCAGGGACCTGCAAGGTCCCCCCGAAATGTGCTACAGGTTCAACTACCTTATCGATTCTTTCTGCTTCACTCATGGTCATGTATAATCTGAATATCAAAGAGAGGCATGTTACAAGTTTTACCTTGCTAAATGTTTCATAAAAGAACATAGTCTAAGGTCATGAACAACGACTTACATTCTATTTTATTGTACTCATTGGGGGCGGGTTGTCTCGCCTTAGCCTTTGCCGTTTTTAAATCGTTTCGCGTGTCTCGACAAGCAGTGGGTTCAGCTTCGGTGTTATCCATTGGACAATCCATTCGAGAAGGTGCCATGGCATATATTCATCGTCAGTACCAGATCCTCACCTTGTTTGTTATCGTGGTTGGGTTGGCGCTGTTTTTTTATTATGATGCTGAGCACAAATGGATCACCCTCTCTTTTATAGTTGGAGCTGGGTGTTCTGGACTGGCAGGTTTTTTTGGCATGTCCGTGGCGACCGCGGCAAATTCACGTACCGCAACAGCGGCAAAAACAGGGTTAAACAAAGCCCTGCTCATTGCCTTTTCGGGCGGCACCGTCATGGGGATGTGTGTTGTTGGGCTTGCGTTATCTGGACTCACCGGGTTGTTGCTTTTTTTCAGCTACCGGTTTGGTACAAGCCCGGATGCGTTAAAAGAGATCATTTTACCTGTCTTGTCCGGGTTTTCTTTAGGTGCCAGCTCCATTGCGTTGTTTGCTCGGGTAGGAGGGGGCATTTTTACCAAAGCCGCAGATGTCGGCGCCGACTTAGTTGGAAAAGTCGAAGCAGGGATTCCAGAAGATGATCCCCGGAACCCGGCTACCATAGCAGACAATGTGGGCGATAATGTTGGTGATGTTGCCGGCATGGGGGCCGATTTGTTTGAATCCTATGTCGGTTCTATCATCGGGGCAATGGTGCTGGGCGCGGCTGCCGGTGAATTGGGCTTGGTCGCGCTTCCCATTGCTTTGGCTGGTGTTGGGATCTTGGTCTCTATCATCAGCACCCTACTGGTACGGGTAAAAGATGGGGGTAACCCACAGTTTGCCCTCAACATAGGAACCTTTAGTGCCGCTATCGTCACGGCACTTATTGCCCATCCCCTCACCTTGAACATCGCTCCAGAGGTCTTTTCTATAGGAGGTGAAGAATATATCGCCAAGCATCTTTACTGGGCTATCCTTGTTGGGCTTTTTAGCGGGGTTGCCATTGGACTGGTAACCGAATATTATACTGGTGAGAACAAACGACCCACCAACAAAATTGCCCAAGCATCCGAGACTGGCGCAGCAACCAACATCATTTCTGGATTGGGCATAGGCATGCTGTCTACCGCATTGCCTGTACTGCTTATTGGCAATGCTATTGTCATGTCCTCTATGCTTGCAGGTATCTATGGCATCGCCATGGCAGCCCTAGGCATGTTAGCGACCACCGGCATTCAACTGGCCGTTGATGCGTACGGACCTATTGCTGATAATGCGGGCGGTATTGCAGAAATGTCGGACTTGCCCCCAGAAGTACGCCATCGCACAGACAAATTAGATGCCGTAGGCAACACCACTGCTGCCATTGGCAAAGGTTTTGCCATTGGTTCAGCCGCCCTCACATCCTTGGCCTTATTTGCCGCCTTTCAAGAAACCGTTGGTCTCGATACCATTTCAGTAACAAACCCCACCGTTCTTGCAGGCTTATTTGTAGGGGCCATGATCCCCTTTTTATTTTCCTCCATGGCCATGGGAGCGGTCGGCCGTGCTGCCGGGGCCATGATCAATGAAGTACGTCGACAGTTTCGGGAAAATCCAGGCATTATGGATGGTAGTGAACGTCCTGACTTCGCCCGCTGTGTAGACATATCTACTTCTGCCGCTATCCGCGAAAT
Source organism: Cletocamptus dominicanus (assembly GCA_028565815.1). Lineage (NCBI taxonomy): Eukaryota > Metazoa > Arthropoda > Copepoda > Harpacticoida > Cletodidae > Cletocamptus > Cletocamptus dominicanus. The sequence continues at coordinate 41,986 of JAOXNT010171407.1, read as the reverse complement.
GATCTTACCCGGCTTCCTCGCCATAGCCACCCCCTTGGTTACCGGCCTTTGGTTTGGGGCCGAAATGCTCGGAGGGCTATTGGCTGGTGTCACCTCATCTGGGGTACTGCTCGCATTATTTATGTCCAACGCGGGAGGGGCTTGGGATAACGCAAAAAAACATATTGAAGGGGGATCCCATGGGGGCAAAGGGTCTGATGCCCATAAAGCCGCCGTCGTAGGCGATACCGTTGGCGACCCATTTAAAGATACCGCTGGTCCTGCCATCAATATCCTTATCAAGCTTATGAGTATTGTCGCCCTCGTCTTGGCTCCTCTCCTATAGATTCTTTATGTTAATTCGTCCTTTATTTCTCTATGTATTTACGCTCTCCCTTTCCCTGGGTTGTTTAGGTTCAAAACCTATTTCCAATGTAGTCATCTTGGCGAATGCGTCTTCCCCCGCATCACTCGACCTCGCTCATTTTTATGCCACCCAACGCAACATCCCAACAAACTTTATCGTACGCCTCCCTCTTCCCTTATCAGAACGCATTACCCGGTATGACTATGAACATAAAATTCGGCGTCCTTTATTTAATCATTTTCAGGAACAAAAATGGGTCACTCGTCGTGCTGAAAAAGCGTGGTATAAAGAAGATGTAACCAAGGTCACTTGGGTACTGGAAAACAAAAAAATTCGCTATCTGGTCTGTATGTATGATGTGCCATTACATGTCATAGACGAAGATTCAAAAGCAGCACGAGCCCTCAAAAACAGAATAAACAAGCAAGGCGGACACCAACGAAGCGAAGCCTCCGTAGATGCCGAATTAGTACACCTACTACATGCCCAAACTTCAAGGAAAGGATACATTAACAACCCTTATCACGGGCAATATTATCTGCCGGAACCCCTCCATTACTGGCTGATCACTTCACGTTTAGACGCCCCCTCCCCATCCCTTGTCACCAACATGATCACCTCCGCCCTAGAAACCGAACGCTATGGACTACAAGGGCGCGTTTATATAGATATCCAACAGTTGTCCAAACCAGGAAGCTATTTTGCTGGAGACCGATGGTTTCTCGAGGCGGCACAAACCCTAACACGCCACGGTTATCTCACCCACATAGATCAAAGCAAAGGTGTATACCCCTCCTCTTTCCCGATGCGAGATGTTGCCCTATACCTAGGCTGGTACGCTCCCCAGGCCCAAGGCCCTATGGTACAACCCGACTTCGCTTTCTTACCAGGTTCTTTTGCTTATCATTTACACTCTTTTAGTGCCGAAACCGTGCACAACACAGAAGAAAACTGGGTTGGTCCCCTGCTCGATCATGGAGCGACAGCTTCAGCAGGCACCACGGCAGAGCCGTACTTAGACCTCACCCCACACATGCACCTTTTTATAGATCGCCTAAGCCACGGGTACAACCTTGGAGAAGCCTTTTTTCTATCAACTCCGGTGCTTTCATGGCAAAACATCTTAATTGGGGACCCACTATATCGCCCATTTCGCTACCCTCTGGATGAACATATCAAGCATTTAGAAGCCGATAACCACCCCCTCCTTGTACACGCCTACATTCGTAAAATGAACCAATGGGTTCGTGAAGGACGCTTGCACCCGGCCTTAGCCTATGGTCGAGAAAAACTACTCCAAAAAAACCATCCCCTACTCCACGAACATCTTGCTGACCTGTATGCAAAAAACGGGATGGTTGAAGCGGCACTCCAAGAATACCAACTTGCATTACAAGAACCCTTGCCCGATGCCGATGCTATTTGGATTGCATCAAAAGCCTTACATATCTTAATCCTAACCGAACAGTACGAACAGGCCTCCCATTTGTATTCAGAAATCGTGACCCAACTTAAGGACAGCATTTACCTTACATGGTTTAAACAGATGTTCCCTAAAGTGCCCGAACAATAACGAATTTATTTCTTTTACCCAAGTATAAGCGCCGTTTAAAGTTGCAGTTTATTTTAGGCACAGATCTAAACATACGTTCTCGCTTCGTTTTGCCTAAGCTCCCTCTTATGCGAAATATCTACTTCCTGATGGATGTAGTTTTCTTCTTTTAAGGTCTTTCCCACACGCTTACCCGGAGACGTTGTTTGCCCCATTCCAGTGCGGTTTTTCTGGAGGGAAAGAAGACATCGATGTGGTATCCTTTTATCGCGCCTCCCACATCTTCCACCCGTCCGTAACCATAGCCCGGAACATACATGATGGTTCCAAAGGGAAAGTAGCGGGTATCCGCGGCAATGGTCCCTTTGATGGCCTTGACGCCTGTCGCGGTAATGCCTACTTTTTTGGGTTTTCCTTTGTTGGGTCCATAGGCGTAAACGGGTTTACCCAGCCAGTTGCGTTTCCAACCGGTGCTTTTAGGATCATCCGAATACGCCGTGACGGTCATGGTGTATACTTTTTTGCGAAATCCTCTCTCGGGTCGCATATCTCGTTGGCTATCCCGGTACTGGGCACAAGACAACACGATCATCATCCCCAAAACCGTACTAAGGGCAAAAATGGGTTTCCGGGTTATGCTTAACATGAGGCATGTCATGGTTTCAGTGAGACGTTTAGTGAAAGGATACGGCCTGTTTGAGTTGTGCGACTTCGTTTGGGCTTAGTTCGCGATATTGCCCCGGATTCAAGCCACCTAGCTTGAGAGGCCCTATTGCCGTACGTTTAAGTTTTTTTATATCATAGTTTAACTGCGTTAACATCCGGCGAATGTGTCGGTTTTTCCCTTCTTTGAGGGTCAGGGTGAGATGGTGGGGGTTTTCACGTAATTGTACTTTGTGGACCTTCAAGAGTTCTCCCTCATCTTCGATACCCTTTAATAACGCTTCGCGATGACTTGGGTCAAAAACTTGAACGAGTCGAACATGGTAGGTTTTGGGAATATGGTGTTTGGGATGGGTTAAACGATGCGCCAATTCGCCGTCATTCATAAACAGGAGTAGCCCTTCGCTCATGCGGTCTAAACGCCCTACATTGTATAGTCGGGTGTTCATATCCGGTAATAGGCTTAAGGCTGTTTTTCTTCCTTTTTCGTCTTTGGCCGTAGAAATGACATCACGGGGTTTATTTAAAGCAAGGTATCGGTAGTTCTGAGGCTTTACCACCTTCCCTTCCACCTTAATGATGTCCGTTTCTGGGTCTACTTGCACCCCCATGTTGGTGAGAGGTTGCCCATTTATAGAGACCTTGCCTCCGGCAATCAAGGTATCACAAAAACGGCGTGAGCCTAAGCCACACGCCGCTAAATAACGATTTAATCTCACTGGATGTGTTTAATCGGCCGGTTTCGTTTTTTTCAACCCAAAGGCGCGGTCGCCCTCTTTCCATTCGCCACGAGCTTTGAGCAGTTCTACCCGCTCAAACCGTTTTAGCACGTTGCGACGTGTGGTTATTTTGTTTGCCGATTTAAAACTTGGATGCATTGACATAATTAATCTCCATTACATTTGAAGGGTGGAATCTTATGAAAATCACAAGTATGTCAACCAAAAAAATGCATTGATTTTGCCTAAAAGTTACGTCATGATATAAAAATAGGATATGACGTATGCAAGAACCAAATCAAAAACGTCCCCCTTCATTGCGATCGCTTCAATTTCGGGCATGGTCATAGTGGTGATTTTTATGGTGGCCTATCCGCCAATAAGAATGGAGTTGCTCGCCAAGCTATCTGGTTCTAGTACCTCGCCAAGCGTTCTCCAGCCCCCCCCCGAAACCATGCTGATCGACGTAACGGACATCACCCCTGTTAATGGGGCAACGTTGACCGTGGTTAGCTCGAACTACATTGCATCGCAACAACGTCTCAATACCTTTAGAAACCAGACGAAAAATTGGAATACTCGCCTGAAACCCATCTTTAAAGAAATGGAAGCTTGGTTGACTCAAGCCAAGATATATCTAGATCAGGAAGATGCGGGCAGAGCACAAGCAGCGTTATACTCCTTTGACTCCATCGCGGATGATCTGGAGGCTAATTTGGCTCACGCAAAAGAGGTTTTCACCTATCAGATGGTGGTGAATGAAATAAAGCGTAGTTTGCGCACACGGCGATCGGTGCCGGAGGAGATCTCTCGATTGGCAGAGGCAAGGTCACTTAACGACCAAGCAGATAAGGCGTTTTACCAAGCCCGTTTTGCCGAGTCGGCTCGTTTACTCAAGGCCGCATTGGCGCTGTATGATGAGGAGCAGGGGTTGCATATCCAATGGGAACGTTATTGGGATGTGCGCCTTTCTTTACACCGTAGTATCCCTTTGTACCTTCAAGAACAATTACAAGATTCCGACCATCCTTTGTGGTCCCAAATAGCCCCTTTATTTGAAACCAAGGATCAATTACCCCGCAACATTGCTGCGGAAACAGAAGCGTTTGAAACAGCGCTATTGTTGGTGAAAAAACATCCGGAGGTGTTTAACCCTGCTTATAAGTAAAGAGTTTTACTAAACTGCTTTACTTTTTTGACAGCCGAGACTACCTTTGCCTTAAGTGTATACCATCAACTAAGGGGCAGTGCGTACATGTTGAATAAATTTTTAACCGTATTTAGTGTTTTTTTCGTAGTTTGTTTTTCTGGAGTAGGTCAGTCCATTCGACCTGGTGTAGGAGCCATGCCTTATGCTGATGCAACTGGCACAGGAATTACGTTCCGAGTCTGGGCACCTAATGCAACCTCGGTAACGGTAGCAGGGAACTTTAATGGTTGGAACAACACGGTTAATCCTCTTGTGGCGGATCCTTCCTTTGGCGCGGGGTATTGGTCTGCTGATCTAACCAATGCGTATGTTGGGGCACAATATAAGTATGTGATTGACGGTACCCTTTGGCGCAAAGATCCGCGTGCCTTGAAGGTGGTTAATTCTTCTGATAACGCCATCGTTTTTGATCCCTCTGTTTATCAATGGGAAGAGATTTCCTACCAAAGACCGGACCGAAAGGATCTCGTATTATATGAAATGCATATTCGTACATTTAACCCATACAACACCTTTTCGCCGGCGGGAACGTTTGATTCAGCATTAGAAAAGTTGCCCTATTTGCATGAGCTGGGCGTCAATGCGATACAGTTGATGCCCATTGCAGAGTTTCCCGGAGATCGTAGCTGGGGGTACAACCCTGCGGATCCCTATGCGGTAGAATCTGCCTATGGCGGACCGGAAGGGTTCCAACGTTTTGTGGATACTTGTCATGCCTTGGGTATCAGTGTATTTATAGATATCGTTCATAATCACTGGGGACCGTCTGACCTTAGTACATGGCAGTTTGATGGGTGCGACGGCGACTGTTCTCATGGCGGGATCTATCATTATAGTGTAGCCGGACGTTGTTGTACGCCCTGGGGGGATACGCGACCAGACTACAGCCGCCAAGAAGTCCGCGACTACATTAAAGATAATTACCGTATGTGGATAGACGAATACAATATAGATGGTTTCCGTACCGATTCTCCTTATCATATGTACTACTATGATGGGGGTACCATCCCTGAGGCTGCAACCCTACAACAGGAAATCAACTCGATGATTCATAATGAGTATTCGGGCATTTTATCGATACAAGAGAACGGTGAAGCCAACTGGGGGTATGATAGTCGTTGGGACATGACTTTTTTGCATGGCATAAGAGATTTACTCGCCGAATCCAATGATGCCGCCCGAGACATGAATCACTTGGCTTGGCTCTTAGGAAATGGGGCGGGTTTAGGGCGGGTTTTATATTTGGAATCTCACGATACCGCAGGAGACCTGAACGGAGGAACACGCATTACGCAACTCATAGATCCCAGTACCCCCAACAGTTATTGGGCAAAAAAGCGATCGTTATTGGGGGCAGCTTTGGTGCTTACGGCTCCGGGAACCCCGATGATTCTACAAGGTGAAGAAATGGCAGAACACTTGGCTTTTTCAGATGGGGTTGGCTTTCGCTGGGAAAACACCTCGTATCCAGAACATGCCGGCCATATCGAAGCCTATACAGACTTAATTCACACGCGCCGTAATTTGCGTGGAGGTACGCAGGGGTTGGAGGGTTCTGGTTTACATGTGCACCATATTGATGATAGCCAGAAAGTCATAGCTTATAAGCGCTGGGATGCGGGTGGCGGCGTAGACGATGTCGTTGTGGTGATGAATTTTTCTGTAGAAGATTTAACCAACGATTCTTACTACATCGAATTTCCTACCCCTGGCGACTGGTATGTTCACTTTAATAGCGACGCATCAGAATATGGAGTCGGTTTCAATAATATAGGTAGCAGTATGATCACGGCAACGGGTACACCGGCAAGGGCAGCGGTTAACATCGCAAAATATTCGGCACTGGTTTTTGCAAAAGCACCTCCTTCTTTTTCAGGAGAATCCTGGGTTAGCCATCCTTATGGCACGGGTTGTGAAGGAACCCAGACGATTTTTTATGACGCCACTAATGGCCCCCTAGCAACGGCCAACCAAATTTATGTGGCGATAGGACATGACGGGTGGCAAGCCCCTATTACCCTTCCCTTAACCCAATCCCCAAGTAACCCCAATCTGTGGCAAGTGGACTACAGCGGATTTCCTGGGGGTACCCACGCCATTAATTACGCGTTTAATGATGGCATGGGAACCTGGGATAACAATGAGACCAAAGACTGGTATGCCTTGATCAATTGCGACGCTACAGCCTCATTTAACCCTTCGGTTCCTTACGGTTGTACCAACATCACGATTCGCTATGAATCTGGAACGGGTCCACTTGCAAATGCCAACGCGATTATGGCACGTATAGGTCAAAATGAATGGGAAAGTATTGTAGATCTTCCTATGGTAGAAACCACGTCAGGAGTGTGGGAAGTAGACTATCAAATTATAGATCCCGCCTTTACCTTACATGTTGCATTCCATGATAATCAAGGGACTTGGGATACCAACCAAGGCAACAATTGGAACACGTGGGTCGACCATTGCCATACCAACGCAGGCAATGTGGTATTACATCCTTTTCAACCCAACGGTTGTGATCCCATCACCGTCTATTTTGACCCTGAAACGGGTCCGTTAAGAAATGCATCCGCCATAAATTTAGTGATAGGTAACGATGGTTGGCAAAACCCCCAAACCCTTGGGATGACCTTAAACAGTACGGGGTTATGGGAATATACTTATTTCCCCTTTCCTGGATTAGACTGGATTAATTTTGTATTTAATGATGGTGCGGGTACGTGGGATAACAATTACGCTAGTGATTGGAACTACAGTGTGTATTGTCCTCCGATAGATGGCTTGGTAAACGTAACCCCTGCCTCACCCTCTGGTTGTATCCCGATCACCTTCACCTACGAAGTCGTCCCAGATAGTCCCCTAGAAAATGCACAGAACATATACATAAACATAGAAGTTCACCATGTTGATAGTATCCAGAATAATGATGGGTTTGCCATGACCGAAGTAAGCCCAGGTGTTTGGGAGTATGTTTTTCAACCTCCTCCTGGCTCAACCGACCTCTATTACCATTTTCATGACTATGCAGGAGCGTACGATAAACAAAACAAAGAAAATAACTGGGTACAGTCTATTAGCAATTGTCAACCGGACGGATGGCTCAGCATCACCAATCCTTTAGCAGAAAAAATCACCTGGGAAACTCCCAGTATACGTTTAGCGGGTGAGTTGAGCAATATAACCACCACCAACATTGTGTGGAGTAACCTTATGAATGGTACCCAAGGATATGCTGCAGGAGGTTCTACCTGGTTAACCCCTCCCGTCCCACTCGTCAGGGGTACGAATGAAATAAATGTGTGTGCCCGATACGTTACGCAACCTGCTTCGGATGCCGCCTCTGATCCTGTTTACGATGATGGCTGGCAGGTTGGAGATAATGGTGGAAGCGGTTTTGGAGCGTGGCATGCTACTGGAAATCCAACCTTAACCATACTTAGTAATAGTGGACTTGGCAGCGAAGCTTGGGGAGCCATTGCATCTCAATATTATGAAATCAAACGCCCCTTAACAAGCCCCTTAGAAGAGGGAGATACCCTTGCGTTTGATCTAGATACTACACAAGTAAATTCTTCTACCTACATTGACCTAGAATCCGTTTCAGGTTCTGATATAGGCTGGATTACCCTGAACCGCAACCCCAATGAGGTTTACTTTGGTGGCCCTGCCTTTAACGGCCAAATATTGAACCTGCCAGCATCTACTACGGGACATTCGTATTCACTTACACCGTTAAGCAGCACGTTGTTGCAGGTTTCTATTTCTTCACGCGAAACGAGTATAACGCTCACAACCAATCTTTCCTTTAATGCGTCTTCGCAAATTCAGCAGTTCTCGGTCTACAAAGGATACAATACGGGCTCAGGTGGCGTACTTGCCATCAACAACTTAGCCTTCATTCCTAAACCTTCCGGGTCTACCGCTTGTGACAACCTCATGGTTTACTATGCCCCATCTATGGCAGATACCGACTTAGATGGCATACCCGATTACTGGGAAGACGCCCATGGTTTAGATAAAAATCTAGACGACGCCTCCCTGGACTTAGACCAAGACGGCTTCACCAATTTTGAAGAATTCATAGCAGACACCAACCCCACAAACACCCTGTCTTTGTTAAAAGTGGTCGATATCGTAGCCACCAATGATATGTTACATGTAACTTGGCAAGGAGGCACAGAAGTAATGCAAGAGTTACAATGGAGTACCAATTTGCTTACCGGTCCTTGGCATAGTGTTTTGACCAATATGCCCCCCACCCTTCCCTTGCATTTAGAACCCATACCCCAAGAAAATGTAGAACGCATTTTTTATCGGATCAAGGCCGTCCGACCTTCGCCCTAAAGTAAGCAGTGATGGATTGCAACAATAAGGTGTGTCACTTGAACCCGATGTGCTAAACCACTTCGGTTAACGTATTGTTGCCATTGCCTAAGACAGATTACATTGGACGTGAGCACGGCAACCCGACCCGAAGTTGAATGTAAAAAAGCTCCTTTTTCGTCTATCATTTTTCGAGACAGATCGGGGTGTTGTAATGAATAGGTGCCCCCCGCTCCACAACAATGAGAGACAGGGACGTACTCCCAAGGCACCCCTAAAACAGATAAAAGCGCCTCTGGATATTCTGGCTCACATAACCCGTGTTTTTTATGACAAGGGACATCAAGAAAGAGTTTATCTGCCTCCAACTTTCGTAAAGGTTCCGGCAAAGACCTTTGCGCCAACAAGCTAAGCACATCCCCTCCTTCGGAGGTGTTTTTTTTAATCTGGAGGGCGCAACCAGCAGCATCAGTATAGCAGGGTTTCTCTTTTGATACTTTAGGTGGTTCCAACCCTAGATGCCGATGCAATGCCCCGCAACAAGCTGGCTCGGGTATCCGTACGTCGTACCCCTGTAACGTCAACAAATTAATAGCCGCTTGGCTCACTTCACGATATAGGGCATTGGTTAAACAAGATGGACGAAAGAAAATGGTTTCCTGATCAACAGAAGCCGTCACTTTATTTTGATTTACTGCTGTTCTGTTTTGCTTAGATGTTTGCTTTAACCATCTTGCGGGTGCCATCAGAAAATAAAACAGTTTGGGTCTGCCACACACGATCGCAATGAGTTTCAGCTTAAGCGAGAGACGCACCCTGGTTCTTTGCTCTTTTTTTGCTTTTTCCAACAGGTCATCATAGGGGACATTTGCTGGGCATGCTGTCAAACAAGCCAAACAACCCACACAAGCATCCGTATAAGCATCCATGACCGCATAGTCTACTATACGACCGGAATGATCTGCACGCCATAAAGCCAACCTACCTCTAGGAGAATTCGCTTCGTTACCCGATTCCTGGTAGGTAGGACACGCTGTTAGACAAAGACCACAATGAACACATTGTTGATAAGGATCTAAGGTCTGTTTTGGTTTTTCATCTATCGCCATACTTGCTTCAATTCTTTTAAAAAAAGGCCGTAGCGGTTTTGATCACGCACCGTTGATGGAGGATGATTCTGTTCAGGTTTCCAGGTTGTACCCAGCCCCCAACACTGCCAAGAATAGGGTTTTAACGATTGCCAAAAAGTTAAATATTCTTGATCTGTAAAGCGTTGGTGTTGTCCTTTAGGATGTGCTTTGACCCACGCTTGGGCGTCGGCTTCGCTACCCATCCAGAAAACATATCCCTCTGTGACGGATGATGCATGGTGTGTTATCATTGCTCCTTCAGCGGCACCACCCCATTCGCTATGCATGATTTTGCTTATGTTTTCATGTACTTCAGACTCATTACCAGAAAACTGGACGACCCCACGCATCGCTTCCCATGGATGGAGCCGAAGTCTCACCCACATGAGTTCAAAATCGTCTGGTGGAGGAAGCAGATAATGCAAGAGGTTATACCCGGCTACGTTTTTCAAGGTTTTTCCTCCAAGCTCTACCGTTCTGTTTGAGTACCTAAATGCTGCTCCAAGTACTTGATCTGCCCAAGTACCCCAACGCCACGTTTGAGGCCAAACAGGGGTATACGTTAGATACGACAACAAACTCCATCCCTCAAGCAAGTCGAGCGGGAGTTGCCAGCCGGCATCTTTACAAGGTTTCGCCCAGGCGCAAAGCGGTTCAGAAGCGTCCACCGTGAGCAAGCCGTTTTCTGTATCGACACCCTTATTAGGTTTGGGGTACATGTGCCTCCAACATTTTTCCGGGGTTAAAAAGCCCTTTAGGGTTCCAAGATCTCAAGACCGCTTCCTGAATTTGCCGCTGTTCCATTGTAAGGGAGTGATGAAGTATTTCTTTTTTATCTATACCTATTCCATGTTCACCACTTACGGTGCCCCCCAGTGAAAGTGCTTTTTCCATGATGCGGTTTGCCAGGGCTTTCGCTTGGTTCAGTTCTTCTACGTTATTGCTATTGAAAATCAGATTTGGATGCACGTTTCCTTCTGCAGCATGAACCACCACAACAACAGGGATTCCCGCTGCTTCACTTTCTTGATAAATATAAGAAAGTAAGGATGACAAGGTTGATCTGGGCACAACAGCATCTTGGATGACCACATCTGGACTTAACTGTCCCACCAACCCGCCGAACGCTTTCCGGGCGTTCCAACATTGTTTTCTTTCTTGGGGGGTTGAGCCGATTTGCACTTCTAATGCCCCTTGTTGCATCAACCCTTTGTGTAATGCCTCCCTCCGCAGCCCAATCAGCTCCTCGGGTCCTTCTAATTCGATTAATAATGCCCAAACATGAAGGGGTAAGCCTAAAGCTAAACGAGATTGTTCCACCAGCCTGATGGTTCGATTGTCGATGCATTCCAACGCGCTCAAATAGACTCCTGCCTCTTTTACAACCTTTGGGACAGAAGCAAAACAATCCTTTTGATTTTCAAATAAGGCCAGTAGTGTACTTCCTGATGAAGTTAAAGGTCTAACCCGAAGTTCCGCCCGAACAACAATCCCAAGCGTACCCTCGGAACCACAAAATAAGCGAATATCTGCCGGATGCTCTAAGCACTGAATATGCCCTTGGGAGTCCAAGATCTCTACTTTAGCGAGATACCTTGAGGTCGTCCCCCATTTCACTCCATGAACTCCGGCGGCATTCTCAGCAATATTCCCTCCTACAGTGCAGGCAACCCCACTTGAAGGATCAGGGGGATAAACCAATCCGTATTGGGCTAACTGGCGATTCAACTCCATAACGGCAATACTAGGTTCCACCCAACAGGTTAGCGCATCCTGTTCCACAGAAAGTAGTTTCTTTAATTTAGAAACATGAATGACCATGCCCCCAAAGGGCGTAACCGACCCACCGGACAATCCGGTACCACCTCCTCGGACGGTTACTGGAACAGCGTTATCCAAACAAATACGGACTCCTTTTATAAGGTCGTGAACATCCTTAGGAATAAAGATGCCATCTGGTGGGAAGTTCAAAAAGTTCAATGCGTCATTTTTATACACATTTTTTTCCGAAGAGGCTTGCAAAACCAAACTTTGAGGGCATGTTCTCTTCAACTTGATTATAAAATTACGACTGAGCTGTTGACAATAAGGGCTCATATGACTATATATAGTTGCCTGATTAGAGCGTGCACTATATTTTGTAGTGTTTTGATTAAGTTGTTACGTAGTTTGATTTTAATAACATAAACTAAATAAATGGAGAAAAACAATGGATAAAGATAAAATAGTTCAGCACCTGCTTAGGTTGGTTGCTTCAAGTGTACTCTTTTTCAGTGTTGTTGCTTGCGAGGTAAGTGACCGAACTGAATCTGAGCTGAATGCAGGAGAGACAACAGAGGCCGTTGAAGAAGGAGCAGAAGAAGCTCAACAAACCGTGAATTTAAGCACCAGTTCTGGCGAAGTCATGAATGCCAACGATGGTGTTGCTGGTTTTTTATGGAAGCCCCGTTCAGAAAGAGATGGACGTTTGGTTGTTCTTTTACCTAATAGCTACAGAGGAAACGTAAGTAGCGTAAGTTTGCATAGTGGCTACCCAACCAATAACGGAAACCTCCTAGAGCAAGGTACTTTTGCGGGTGATGACCACAATGGAGATCGTCCCCACTTCCGCTTTTCTCAATCTGGTGGTGGTTATGGAAATGACGTCTATGTTCGTGCAAACCTGAATTCAGGTGGTTCTGTTCATTGGCATGTGCCCTCTGGTGCAGGACGTCACGACTAATCTAAGGATATGCCAATGAAGTTAAAACTACATTGGCAAATTGTTATAGCCCTCTTGGCAGCTGTTGCTGTTGGAGGGCTTATTTCTTTTTTAGGTACAACCTCAGTATTTGGTAACGCATTGATGAGTGGGTGCAGCTTTATAGGCACCCTTTTTATGAATGCCTTAAAAATGTTAGTTGTGCCTTTAATTATTCCTTCCATCATCTGTGGCATGATGGGCTTGGGCTCTCAGAAAAATTTTGGTCGCTTAGGGGCGAAAACCTTAGGGTATTATTTCTCCAGTGGTTTTTTGGCGATTCTTACCGGTTTATTTCTAGTGAACCTTGTCAAACCCGGTATCGTTCCTGAAGAAACCGCAGAAAAAATCCTGGCTCAAAGTGCCGCACCAGATGATTTTATGAACCGAGTCGAGGGTAGAGATGCTGGTGATTTTGCGGAGATTTTTTTGCGTATGATCCCCCCCAACGTGTTAGATGCAGCCACCAATAACGGGCAATTGCTTGGGGTTATTTTTTTCAGCATCTTATTTGGATTTTTTATTTCCCGCTTACCCGAAACGCTTCAAAAAACACAAGCTCGCTTCTGGCAAGGCTTCTTAGAAGTTATGACCCATGTCGCCGATCTTGTTATCCGATTTGCCCCCCTTGGGGTGTTCGGACTGGTAGCACCTGTCATTGCTGAGACGGGAATGGATACCCTTTCACCTTTAATACTTTTTTTTCTTACCGTCGTAGGTAGCCTAGCTTTTCATTTTTTAATTACTCTTTCATTGTTGTTGAGATTGTTTAAGGTTAACCCCTTTTCTCATCTCAAGGCCGTCAGTCCGGCACTGTTAACAGCCTTTTCTACCGCTTCTTCTGCCTCTACCCTTCCGGTCACGCTAGAGTGTGTGGAAGAACACGCAAAGGTGCCTCGTCGGGTTTCCAGTTTCACCTTGCCGTTGGGGGCCACCGTCAATATGGATGGCACGGCTCTATATGAATGTGTCGTGGTTATTTTCATCGCACAATTATATGGGATTGAGCTTACACTTGTTACCCAATTTAGTATTCTTCTCATGGCGTTATTAACCTCTGTCGGGGTAGCCGGAATCCCCTCCGCCAGCTTGGTTGCGATTGCCGTTATCTTGGGAGCCGTGGGCTTGCCTATTGAGGCGATTGGCATTGTGATGGTTGTAGATCGTATGCTCGATATGATGCGAACTGCAGTCAATGTCTATAGCGATACGGTTTGTGCAGCCATTGTTGCCCGTAGCGAATCGGCATCATAGGATCCATTTTTTGAATGACAGTTCGTTTTTTTTGTCTTACGTTTTAAGCTGTATGAATGTAAAAACGGTAAATTTAATCATCTTTTTTTGTTTTTTTTGCGGGGTCAAGGCCATGAACCCACCTCCTAAAGCGACGCTTGATGCACGTATTGAGATCGCTCGTGAGGAGGTTTATATAACTCGGTCTGCGTTAGACGAAGTCGACGCACGCCTAGCCGAATTAGAACAACATGGAGACCCGGAAGGGGTTCAGGAAGACTATCTTCAGTACCGTGACCGGCTTCGTTTGTTGTACAAAGAGCAGGTTAACGCCCTAGATGAATTGCAAGATTTGTTACAAGCACATTATCCGCAAGCTTCTCAAACCAACCGCGTTGAGATTCCTTCCGACTGGAATCTTCCCCAAATGGATGCAGCTGAAAACGTTTCCAGCAACCATGCTGAAAAAGCCTGGCAAGATGCTTTGGCGGAATATGACCTCTTTCTTGAAACAGAATATCGTGCAGCTTCGGAAACGTTACAAGCCATCCAAGCTCGGCACCATAAAGCGATTGATGCACGCCAAAAAGAAGTCGATGAAGCCGCTACCCGTTTAGTTGATCAAGGGATCGATATTAAACAACCCCCTTCTCCAAATCAACGTGAAGAAACAGACTCCTCCACAGTACAGGATGAAGAGCCCTCGCCTGCTTCAACAGAACCCTCCTCAAGCCCTCATAGAGACCCTACGACAGATGATGCCACCGCAACGGTCATTAGGGAGGCTGCCGAAGCAGAAACAGACCCAGAAAAGAAAAAACGCCTTTGGGAAGAATATGATGCCTATAAAGAAACGATGTAGTTTATGGGTTATTCCTCTGCTATTGGTTCTGATCAGTTCCGGCTGTTCGGGGTTGCGTCAGGGAATGGGCGATCAAATGACGGAGTTAAATGTCGCCCAACAAATACCCGATGAAGAAACATTGTTGGATGTAGGCGTACTTGTTTTTGACTTGGATGGTAAAGCCATACGCGTTTCTAAAAAGGATCCCAGCCAAGAAGATATTAAACAAGCAGAACGCCATTTTATTCCCTACCATTTGAAAAAAACCATGGAAGAGTCTGGGCATTTTGGTATGGTTAGAGTTGTCCCATCTAAGACTGAAGCTATGGACGTGTTGGTGGAAGGAGCCTTGCTTGACTCTGGCGCAGGTGATTTGGTGATGCGTATTCAAGTGACCGATGCCGAAGGTAGGGAATGGTTTAAAAAGAATTACCGTTATATCGCCGATGACAAAACGTTTGCCCATGAAGCCCCTCCCGGAAGGGATACCTACCAGGATGTTTACCACCGAATCGTCAACGATATCATTGAATTTATGTATAAACTGCTCCCGGATGAACGAAAAAAAATCCGACAAGTCGCCCGAATGCGTTATGCCGCTTCGATCTCTCCACAACCTTTTGAGACCTATATTGAAGAAGTTCGAAAAGGGAGGTATGAGGTGAAGCGTCTCCCTGCAGAAGGCGACCCCGCTATGGAAAGGGTGCTTTCCATTAGGGAACGCGAATACCTTCTGCTTGATACCATAGATCAACATTATGAGCGGTTATATGTGGAAATGCAACCCCATTACCGTGACTGGCGAGAAATGGATTTTCAAGAAGCCATGGCGCTAAAAGAAGCCAAACGACAAAAATGGACTCGCATTGGCACTGGTGCGGCTCTTATTGTCGGCGCCATCTTGCTGGAAGGCAATGCAGATGGGGCTTGGGACTCAAACGTTATACGGGATATTATGGTCATCGGGGGTTTAGAAGTGATCATATCCGGGGTCAACATTTCTAAACAGGTTGATATTCACGAAGCGTCATTACAAGAACTTAGTGACGGGTTTAGTGCAGAAGTACAACCCGTTACGGTTGAAGTCGCTGGTAAAGTGGTGCAACTCACAGGTACTGCCGAAGAACAAATGGCTCAATTTAAGACCATCATGCGTGATTTATACCAAGAAGAAACTGGAATAGATGAGTCGGGAGAACTTGTACCAGATCCCGAATCCAGCATTCCCAATTATACCCCCCAGTTGGATCATGAGTCGTGAGACCAAAATAGAACCGGCGTCATTTCAACGAAACGACACCTCAAAATCCAGCAGTAAACAGGGCGGCAGCAAGCCTCCCCGCATTCCTGTAGGATTCTTGCTCTTTTTGGTAGCTTCAATTTTTGCGGCAGGTGTTTTTTTCCTTTTACCAAAGTGGGTTAACCCCAAAGACCCTGCTGCCGAAAAGCCCCCTGCTGCAACCGAAAAGCCCTCTCCTGAAGTAGCCCCAAAACCAAGAGAGCAGATTTCCCCTGAAACCCTGATGCAGAAGGCGGGGGCCCGTATGGCACAACGCCAATGGGAAGAAAAAAGATCCCACTGGCAAAATTTAAGGGTGACCGAATGGGCAAAAGAAAAGATCGCCCCTATTGACGCTATCGCTTCAAATGCACTAGAGCACCTTGAAGCAAGTCAATACATCCTTTCTTCAAACACGTTTGAAAAAGCCACTCAGGCTCTTCCGGCACTCTCCAATGGGATTCCAGTCGCTGTAAGCCAAGCATTAAACGCAGGAAGAAAAGCGCTGGCAGAAGGTAACCAAACAAGAGCTGTTTCTCAATTTGAATTGGTATTGTTACTGGAGCCTCAAAACACCTTTGCCTCCGTATCCCTAGAACGTGCAAAAGTACTTGACCAGGTTATCGCGCTTATCAACCGAGCTTCAAACCATGAAAAGCAACAAAACCTCCCTTTGGCGTTGGCAGATTACCAAGAGGCGTTAGCGTTAGACGAGCGTAATAACACGGCCAGAAGTGGATTGAACCGTGTCCGCAATCAACTTAAGGAAGAACGTATCATGGCCCTCATGTCCGAAGGACTACAGGCGCTGAATCAAAAGGATTTTGAACGGGCCATCCTTCGATTGGACGAAGCGGCGTCCTTGAATCCCCAGGATGAACGTGTTCGAGACTTACTGGACCAAGCGAAACAAGAAAAATGGGTAAAAGAGGCCAATGAACTTCTTGCCGAAGCGCGGGTCTATGAGCAAGAAGATGCTTGGGAACAAGCTTCGTTGGTTTATGAAAAAATCCTATCAAAAGATCCTTCCCATGACGCCGCTCGAACAGGAAACACGCGTAGCAAAAAAATTCTTACCCTCCGTAATGCACTGCAGGTTTATCTTGATAAACCGGAAAAATTAATCCCTCCGGAAGGCTTTAAATACGCTGCGAGCTTAGTCCATGAAAGCAGTCCACTTTTGGACCTTAGTCCGTCCTTGAAAACGGTCGCACAAAAAGTGGATCAAGAATTAACCACCCGCTCTAAACCTGTGTCCTTAAAACTTACTTCGGATGGTAAATCGGATATTTTAATCCTCAAAATGGCACAATTGGGTTCCTTTGAACATAAAACCATGCAGCTAAAACCCGGAGAATATATTTTACTTGCACAACGAAATGGGTTTAGGGATGTTCGTAAAACCATACAATTGAAACCAGGGCAGGATCTAAGCCTAGACATACGTTGTACCGAACCTTTTTGACGATGCCTGATACCATTGAACCTATTCCCTTTTCCAAAGAGCCAGGTGTCCCTAAACCAGGTGCGAGTCGCCCTAAAAAACCTTGGTTGCCTCCTCTTCTTTTCCTCCTGTTTATGGGTCTTGTTGTTGCCGGGTATTATGTATATATTCAACCCGATAAAGCCGTACCTGCCCCAGTCCAAGAACCTGACCCTCCCCAGGAAGAACCTCCTTTAGAAGAAACCACGGAAACGGTTGCCTTGCAAACCAACACGTCACCAAGCCGTCCCAAGGAAACCCCACTTGAGCAATCGTCTTTGAACATTTCCATCCAATCCACCCCTCCAGGTGCAGCGGTATTACTCAACCAACGTTTCTCAGGTTACACCCCTTTGAACCTTACCTTCCCCCCTGCCAACTACACCTTGCTGCTGCAAAAAAAAGGGTATGGATCAGTAACGGACACCCTACAAATTAGTACGACAGGTACCTTACAGTTTACGTATGCCCTTACAGCCAACAAAGGAACTATTCGAGTGGTGAGCCATCCTCCTGGAGCTCAAATCATGTTGGATAATGACATCGTTGGTACAGCTCCTTTACGGATTGAATCAGAAGTAAAGATGGTGGAACTTATAGCTCAACTCGAAGGATATACCACCGCAACCCAAGAAGTTAATGTCATTGGGGGGGCAACGCTACGAACAGATTTTACGCTTACAAAAAAGGTCCTAAAGCCCGCTGCTGCTTCAAAAGCTCCACCTACCCTTACCGTCTTAGGGAGCTATCTGCTGAACAAAGTTCAACCGCAACCATTCACCATGGGTTCTTCTCGTCGTGAACCAGGAAGACGTTCGAATGAACGATACCGCGAGGTCGTCTTAAAACGCCCTTTCTATATGGGCACCACAGAATTGACCTTGAGCGAGTACCAGCAATATAAGCCAGATCACAACAATGGTACGTTTAGAGGCAAAACCTTAAACAAGCCAACGTATCCTGTCGTAAATATTACCTGGGAAGAAGCGGTTGCCTTTTGTAATTGGCTATCAAGACAAGAGCAGCTCCCTGAGGCCTATATAAAAACGGATGAAGGTTGGACAAGCGTATCCCCCTTGAATCATGGGTACCGCTTACCCACCGAAGCAGAATGGGAGTACGTAGCAAAATATAGTGGAAACAGTGCAACCCATCGTTTTCCTTGGGGCGAAACTTTTCCACCAAAAAATAATACGGCAAATTTAGCCGATGCTTTTTCTCGAAGATACCTTTCTGTGTTTATCCCCGATTACACAGATCAAGCAGAACTACTCGCCCCCATAAAAACATACCCTCCAAACAAGCTCGGACTTTATGATTTAGCCGGAAACGTGTCGGAATGGTGTCATGACGGATATGTGATTCGAGTACCTAACCAAGGCGTTGATCCTGCCGGACCTTCTGGGATCTCCTCGTTACATGTGATCAAAGGAAGCAATTGGAGGTCTGCTTCTTTTACTCAACTGAGGTGTGCTTACCGGGAAGCAGATACGACTTCGCGTATTGACCTTGGCTTTAGGATTGTGCGATATATAGATCCATGATGAAACACGTTGTTTTAACCGGTTTGTTATTCTTTTTGTTAAGTTCTTCTTCTTGGGCCATTGATCCAGGGCTTTTCGATGGCACCTTGGTAGAGGTGACTACCAACGCACCCCCTGCAGAAAGTCGTACAAATGAAACCAACGATACCGCTGAAGTAGAAGCACCAGAAGAAACTCCTGAAGAATCAGAAAACAAAGATGAATTGGACCCTGCAACCGCAGAAGAGAAAGAACCCGAATCCATGGAGGAACCCGAAAAGGATACCGAAGCAAACGCTTCAGAAAACGAAGAAAGCATGGAAAAAACCGAAACCCTTCCTAACACCTCCTCTGGAGAAGGTGAACGCCCCCCTTCTGAGAACAAACCCAACTCCATTCCTTTTACCCCTCAGCCCAAGGTGCCCGAAGAACAAGATGCGGTTTTCCCTGCTGACATATAACGCCAAAGATAAATTATTTTTGATAAAAAAACATCTAATCCCTTGACAGAGACCAAATCTACACTACTTCTATCGGAATTATATGATTTCAAACAGGTGCCAGTATGCGTTGCGAGCCATGCTCGAGCTGACCCATAGGGGTCAGGACAAACCCGTGTCTATCGGAGAAATTGCCCGTGCACAAGACATTCCCCCACGTTTTCTTGAAGCGATTTTACGCCAACTCAAACAGGCGGGTTTAACCCAGTCGATCAGGGGTAAAGAGGGCGGGTATTGCCTTACTCGGAATGCAGAAAACATATCGATGGGTGAAGTCATCCGAATTTTTGAAAGCGGGTTAACGAACCCTCCAAATAGCTTGTCCCATCAAGGCGTATTTGACCCGATTTGGGAGCAAGCACAGGCTGCTCTAAATACGGTTTATGACAACATCAGTTTTTACGAGCTAGCTGAGAAAGACCGGGCTTTGAAAGGCACTCACGGCTGGAATTATTCTATCTAATGAAGAGGTAAGTATGAACATTGAAGAGGTTAACAAAGCGTTATCGGGAGCCAACACAGAAGACATTATACTGTGGGGGATTGAACATGCCAATGGCAGGGCTATGATTTCAACGAATTTCAGACCTCATGAAGCAGTATTGTTACACATGGTAACAAGGGTACATCCAGACATTCCTGTACTCTGGGTAGACCATGGGTATAACACACCCCAAACCTACCGACATGCTGAAAGCCTTATTGATCTTCTCAACCTGAATATCAAGTTGTACATCCCTCGCCGCACCGCTGCGCATCGCGATACCCTCAACGGGGGCATTCCAAGTATAGATGAGGAAGCCTTACATTCCGCTTTTACCAAAGAAGTCAAACTTGAACCGTTTGAACGGGGACTTCGTGAGTTAAACCCTACCGTTTGGTTTACCGCCTTGCGTCGGGGGCAAACGGAACACCGATCCTCTCTTGACCTCGTTACCTGGCATTCGCCAGATTTATTGAAGGTTTGTCCACTGCTAGACTGGGAAGAACACGATATGGAATCATATTTACAAGAACATCAATTACCAAGTGAGCCCCAATATTTTGACCCTACAAAAGCGTTGGAAAACCGCGAATGCGGACTCCATACCAAGCCTAATTATACCATCTAAAGCTAGGAGTAGTTACGAATGAGCACCTATAATTTATCCCATCTTGAGACCCTAGAAGCTGAATCCATTCATGTCATCCGAGAAGTTGCGGCCTCTTTTGAGCGACCGGTGTTGCTTTTTTCTGGCGGTAAAGATTCGATTTGCATGTTGCGATTGGCCGAGAAAGCATTTCGTCCAGGTCGCATTCCCTTCCCCCTATTAAATATTGATACAGGTCATAACTTCCCTGAGTTAATTGAGTTTCGCGATCGACGGGCTGAAGAGTTGGGTGCCAAACTGATTGTTCGTACCGTTGAGGATGCCATTGATAAAGGAATTGCGGTTCCTATTCCAGGAGAGTCCAGCCGCAACCGTTTGCAAATACCCACCTTGTTGGCGGCGATGGAAGAGTTCAAATTTGATGCCGCTTTAGGCGGCGCCCGACGTGACGAAGAAAAGGCTCGAGCCAAAGAACGCTTTTTCTCTTTCCGGGATGCGTTTGGTCAGTGGGATCCTAAAAACCAACGTCCTGAGTTATGGAACCTCTATAATGCCAAGGTTCACCCAGGCGAACAAATGCGGGTATTCCCTCTCAGTAATTGGACAGAAATGGACGTGTGGGAATATATCCATAAAGAGCAGTTAGAACTACCCCATATTTATTATGCGCATGATCGCAAAGTGGTCAGACGTGATGGGCAATGGTTGCCCGTTAGCGATTTACTTCCTTTGAAAGAGGGAGAAGAAACCCCTACCCTTCGGGTTCGCGTTCGCACCATTGGAGATATTTCTTGCACGGGTTGTATTGAATCTGATGCCGATACCATCCCCAAAATCATTGAAGAAATTTCGGCGGCTAGGGTTACCGAACGGGGAAGCCGGGCAGACGACAAGAAATCAGAAACCGCAATGGAAGACCGCAAAAAAGAAGGGTATTTCTAGGTCATACCCCAACACAAATAAGCCTTTCGGAGACATCGATCATGGAACAAGAGCAAATTGATATATTACGTTTTACCACAGCCGGTAGTGTAGATGACGGCAAAAGCACCCTTATTGGACGCTTGTTGCACGATTCAAAATCTATTTTTGAAGACCAAATGGAAGCCCTTCAACGATCTGCTGATTTAACAGGGGGAGGTGAAGTAAATTTAGCCAATCTAACCGATGGGCTTCGAGCAGAACGCGAACAGGGCATCACCATTGATGTCGCTTACCGCTATTTTGCAACCCCACGCCGTAAGTTTATCATCGCAGATACGCCTGGTCATATCCAATATACCCGAAATATGGTCACAGGTGCGTCAACCGCCAACTTGGCCCTTATCTTGGTAGATGCCCGCAATGGGGTATTAGAGCAATCTCGTCGCCATGCTTACATCTCCTCTTTATTGCGCATTCCTCATGCGGTGGTTTGTATAAACAAAATGGATTTAGTGGGTTATAGCCGTGAGGTATTTGAGAAAATTGAAGCGGATATGCGTGAAGTAACCGCTCGTCTAGATATCCAAGACGTGCATTTTATCCCTATCAGTGCCCTAAAAGGTGACAATGTTGTCAACCATTCCAAGAATATGCCTTGGTATCAGGGGAAACCCCTCCTGACCTTCATGGAGGAATTGTATATTTCTAGTGATCGTAACATGCGAGACTTCCGACTTCCGGTGCAGTATGTTATTCGTCCGCATACGGATGAACATCATGATTATCGAGGCTACGCAGGACAAGTAGCGGGTGGTATTGGCAGAGTTGGCGATCCGGTTATCGTTTTACCACGTGGTCATCGCAGTCGAATCAAATCCATCAACAATCAGCAAGGTAGTGCCCAAGAAACGTTTTCTCCGCTGGCAACAACCATCGAATTGGAAGATGACATAGATATAAGCCGAGGCGATTTAATATCCACACCGGATAACCTCCCCTACGTGGGTACAGAACTGGATGCAGACCTATGCTGGATGCACCCCCGCCCCTTGCAACTGGGTAAAAAATATCTTATCAAGCACAATACCCGAACCACCAAGGTCATGCTTAAAGAAATTGAATATAAAGTAGATATCGAAAACCTTAAGAACGATTACCAAGCTGAAACCATTGGCTTAAACGACATTGGACGGGTGAGGTTAAAAACGTTGGAACCCTTAGTCTACGATGCCTACAAAAAGAACCGCATGATGGGAGGCTTCATTATCATTGAAGAAAACAGCCATGCTACAGTCGCGGCCGGCATGTTACGTTCACAACCCAAAGATATTCCCACGCCCGAATTTACAGACTATATGATTTAATCTTGCCATCAGGCTTCAGTTCGGTTATCTCCTTTCTATGGCAAACATTGAACTGACCTTCATGGGAGCTGCCGGAAATGTGACTGGTAGCCGATACTTAATCTCGTGGAAATCACATAAAATACTGATCGATTGCGGTCTTTTTCAGGAATGGAAACATAAAGATCGAAATTACGATCCTTTTGCGGTTTCACCCAAGGAGTTAGATGCCGTCCTTTTAACCCACGCTCATTTAGATCATTGTGGCTTGCTTCCCAAGCTCGTTAAGGAAGGGTATACCAACCCCGTATATGCGACCCCCCCTAGCATTCGTATTGCAGACATCGTTATGCAGGATGCCGCCCGGATACAAGAAGAAGATACCGCCTACAAAAATAGACGCCACGAAAAAGAACAACGAGACGAACCCAAGCGTATACCCTTATATACCGTAGAAGATGCCGAACAGACTCGGAACCTACTACGTTCTGTTCCGTTTAAGTGTTCCCAAGAAATCGTACCAGGTTGTCATGCTACTTGGTATGAAGCGGGACATATCCTTGGCGCGGCAAGCATCCTCATCGATATTGAAGGAACCCGTATTCTGTTTTCTGGAGATATTGGTCGAGACGGTGCCCCATTACTACGTGACCCCCATCGGTTTACCGAATGCGATTACCTTATTGTCGAAAGCACCTACGGCAACCGCGTGCATGAGCCGACCTATGACATCGAGCCCAAGTTGGCAAAAGTGATCAATGATACCCGTCAACGCGGGGGGAATATCCTGATCCCCAGCTTTGCGGTAGAGCGATCTCAAGACCTCCTCCTCCATTTAAGCACCCTGCTACACCAGCATCAGATTCCCCCGCTCAAAGTCTATATGGACAGTCCCATGGCCATACGGGTGACGGAAGTTTTTAAACAGTTTCCCAATATGTTAGATGCGGAAACCCAAAAGCTCATGGACCAAGGTATCACCCCTTGTGATTTTCCGACCTTGGAACTCTGTCGCACGGTAATGCAATCTAAATCCATCAATGAGATCCGAGGCACCTCCATCATTATTGCTGGATCAGGAATGTGTACGGGAGGCAGAATAAAACACCATCTAAACAATAACTTACACCGAGAAGAATCCACGGTTCTGTTTATTGGCTATCAAGCGGAAGGAACCTTAGGTAGACAACTCTTGGAAGGAAAAACACCCGTTCGTTTATTTGGCAAAATGCGGGATGTACGATGTAACATTGAAAAAATTAACGGGTTTTCAGGACACGCCGATAAACAAGAATTAAAAGCATGGTGCCAAAGCCTGAAACACCCCCCACAACACACCTACATCACCCATGGAGAACCCGAAGCCGCACTGGGCTTAAAAAACATCCTCCTGCAAGAACTAAATTTTCCATGCAGCATACCCTCTTACCAAGAAACCGTTTCGTTGCCGAGTCGTTAAACCACAAAATAATCCAACCCCAGAGGGGTGATATAGAATTAAATCAGTAGAGACGCAACATTTTCCGTCTCTACGTTGGGATCACCATTTCGCCCATCATCTGGTTTATCTATAACCACGATGCCATGCACATGATTAGGCATAATGACATAGGTTTCCAATTTACGAATGGAAAATGTTTTGGTATTTTCAACGATCCATATTTTGGGGATCGTATTTATTAACGGTGAATCGCCTAAGGATTAATGCAGGAAACCAAGGGCGTAAGCCCGGATGGTTTTTAGCATGGAGTGTAGTCCGTTGGTGCGACTTTGGCTTAAGTGTTTCATCAAGCCTATCTCTTCAAGGAAGTCCAAGGGTGCTTCGACTATTTCTTGGGGCGTTCGGTCGTTATAAACGCGCATTAGGATAGCAATTAATCCTTGTACAATCAACGCATCGCTTTCAGCCTCAAAGTGTATTTTCCCTTCTTGCTCCCGAGCATCTAACCACACCTGAGATTGGCATCCTTTTACTTTATGAGCATCGGTTTTTTTTGCTGGATCCATTGGCGTTAAGGATCGTCCCAGGTCAATAATGTGGGCATACCGTTCTTGCCAATCCCCTAGAAAAGCAAATTCGTCGATGATGTCTTGTTGGGTTTCTTTAATGGTCATAACGTCTTTATTTAAGGGTAATTTCCTGGTAATTCAAGGCCAAGGGTTTCCGGAAACCCCAACATTAAATTCATCGCTTGCATGGCATTACCTGCCTGACCTTTCATTAAGTTATCGATATGAGAGAGGATGCGAAGTTGCTGGGTTCGTTCGTCCACATCCACGATGATATTACAGAAATTAGACATTCTCACATGGGCGGTGCCCACGCCCGAATTTCGATCCCACAAACGCACAAAGGGATGTTTTTGGTGATATTCGGCATACGCCTCTTCAATAGCGGCTCGCTCCATACCCGGTTTTAAGCGAGCGTAGATACATGCCATAATTCCACGAGTGGCCGGCATGACTTGAGCAGTAAAGGTAACCGGATGTTCCTGACCTCCTATCTTACCCAACATACATTCGATTTCCCGAACATGTTGATGCCCGGTTAGTCGATAAGCATTCATATTATCGTATCTGGCCGGATAATGAAACGTAGCACCGGGTTTTTTACCTGCACCAGACACCCCCGTTTTACAATCGAAGATAAGGGTATCGGGTTCAACCAAGGTATGAGCAATGGCAGGAGCTGCCCCCAGCAAACATGCCGAAGCGAAGCAACCCGGATTACCCACGAGCGAAAAGGTGTCAAATTGAGCCAAATTGAGCTCCGGCAAGCCGTAACAACTTTGCGGGAGGAGTTCGGGTGAAGCATGTTCAGGATCTCGTTGTATCCTCCGGGCGTACTCCTGATAATCTTCAATGGTGTTAAACCGAAAATCTCCGCTGAAATCGATGACCTTGGCGCCTTTTGCCAGTTCTTGTTTTGCCTGCCTCATGCCCACGCCATCCGGGGTGGAGAAAAACACCACATCGGCGGGTTCTTGGGCTTGTTCGTCATCAACGCCGAGAATGGTCCTATCGCAAAAACCTTTTAAATGAGGGTATAACTCACTCATTTGTTGGCCGGCATTATCTTTCGCAACCAGGCAGGTTAAGGTAACTTCTGGATGTTTGAGTAATAGCTCAACAATTCCGGCACCTCCATAACCTCCCGCACCAATGACTTTTACCTTTTGCATATTACAATCCTTTTCTACGTTTCGCAAAGCTACGTTATCCTTCTAACTCCGAGCGGGTAAACAAGGGGTGTAGCGTTAACCCTATTTTTTTTAAATTTTGTGTTCCACCCGCTTCACGGTCTATAGCACAAACAACATCTTCAATGATCGCCCCCTGCTCCCTTAATAATGCGGTAGATTCTACGACCTGCCCGCCAGAGGTCACCACATCTTCTACCAATAAAAGGCGTTTGCCTTCAAAGGCACACCCCTCAGCTAGGTTACAAGTACCATAGTCTTTTGCTTTTTTTCGCACAAACAAACAGGGTAACCCTGTTTTCTGGGCCAGGGTCACCGCAATGGGGATGCCCCCCATTTCCAAGCCGGCCAACACTTGAATGTGGGGGGGGAGTTTAGGAACCAAGTGCTCGGCTACCGCTTCCAACAAAACGGGATCGGATTCAAAACGGTACTTATCAAAATACAGATCACTAATGACACCCGAACGAAGGGTGAAAGAACCTTTTAGGGTACATCGGTCGGCAATGGCTTTGGCTAGCATCTCTTTATTCATGGTAACTCCTTAGCGGCTTCTACCGCAAAATAGGTTAATATCATATCTGCTCCCGCTCTTTTGATGGAGAGTAACGATTCCATCATCGCGGTCTTTTCATCAAAACAACCTTTTTCCGCAGCTGCTTTAATCATCGCATATTCTCCACTGACCTGATAAGCGGCAATCGGTACGGTCAACTCCCTGCGTAGCGCCGCCACCACATCTAAATACGCCATAGCCGGTTTGACCATGACTACATCCGCCCCTTCTGCAACATCCAAAGTAGCTTCACGTAAAGCTTCGCGCACATTCGCGGGGTTCATTTGATAGGTCTTCTTATCTCCTTTTTTGGGAGCCGAGTCCAACGCCCCTCGAAAAGGACCATAAAAACAAGAGGCATATTTGGCCGTATACGCCAAGATACAAACATCTTGGAACCCATGTGCATCCAGTGCCGAACGTATCGCCCCTACCCGTCCATCCATCATATCTGAAGGAGCCACCCAGTCGACACCCGCTTCGGCATGAGATAACGCCATTTTAACCAAGGCTTCAACGGTTTCATCATTCACCACCTTATCCCCCACCACAAGTCCATCGTGCCCATGTTCTGTATAAGGATCCAACGCAATGTCTGTCTGAATGCTAAGTTCCGGCAGGTGGGATTTTAAGGTGCGAACAGCCTGTTGTACCAAGCCGTCTGTTGCCCAAGAAGACGCACCCGAGTTATCCTTAAGCGAACTATACCCAAATAGATTTATGGCAGGGATCCCCAGGTCTACGACTTCTCGAGCCTTATCCACCAGACGATCGATCGTGTAGCGGTACTGACCCGGCATACTTGAAATAGGCTCCGCGATGCCTTGTCCTTCACGAACAAACATGGGATAAATCAGATTCGAGGTCGCCAATCGGGTCTCTTGTGCCAATTCCCGAATGGCATCACTTGATCTTAAACGTCTTGGGCGATGTATCAAATTCATAATTCCTAAACAAAACTAAACGGGGTTTGATGGCAAGTTAAAGTATAAAGGGCTTTAAATGAACCCTAAAAAACACCCTTAAAATTTTTAAAAATTTGCCATTTACAAACGCCTTTTCAAGCACCAAACCTCCTGACCGTTGCAAAAACAAGTGATGATGTAGGAGATTATACTATGCGAAAAGGTGCTTCCGGAAGTCGGGATGATGATGATTTTTTTGACGACAATGAAGAAAGTTTGGGTGATGAAAGCATTTTTCAAGAATTCGGTGCTGTAGACACTCGAGATTTAAGCACCGGCTCGTTTGAGGATGATTTCGAGGAATCTTTATCCGGCAATTCTGATGATTTTCGTTATGAATACGAAGATGAAGACGATATGGACGATGATTTGCTCTTGGACGAAGAAGAAGATTCCGGGGGTGACTTTGAAGACATTGATGATATCGATGCCTTTCTTGCTCCCGACGATGAAGTGGACCGAATCATTGAGGAAGAAGTTCACGAAATACCTCCTGAAGATTTAATTGACGACGATGACGTTGACGACGATGACGAAGAGCTTGCTCCAGGCTATCTTGATTTGGACGAGGATGACGACGACGAGTTTGATATCGAAGAGTAAACCTGTGTTGGTTCACCCTTTGTTAGGGGTATCTCCATGATCCCTTTGTTTTTTATTTGCCATTGTCCGTGGTACATCGTTGGTTGTTCGCATGAAGTATGATTTTGAAACGGTGTTGGATCGCTCCCAAACCGGGAGCATGAAATGGGAAAAATATGCAGGTAAAGAGGTCTTGCCCTTGTGGGTGGCAGATATGGATTTTTCGGTTGCTCCGGAAATTCAAGAAGCGTTGCTAGCCAGAGTCAAGCAAGGCGTATATGGATATACGGTTCCGTATGAAGAGGTCCAACAAGCCGTAATAGATTACCAACAACGGGTTCATGGGGTAACCATTGAACCCGAGTGGATTGTGTGGTCTCCTGGGATGGTCCAGTCGCTATACCTTACCGCGTGTGCCTTTGCCGAACCTGATGATGAGATCATGACGCTAACGCCCATTTATCCGCCCTTTATCCATGCCCCCACATTCGGAGGACGTAAAACAATCCAAGTCTTATTACAAGAATATGAAGGTCATTGGACCATCGATTTTGATGCGCTTGAACAAGCCGTCACGCCTAAGACAAAAGTCTTTTTATTCTGCAACCCACATAACCCTATAGGAAGGGTCTATCGACCAGAAGAAATTGAACAAATTCTTTCGTTTTGCGAGCGGCATAACTTGATTTTATGTTCTGACGAAATTCATTGTGACCTGATATTAGATGATGATTTAACCCATCATACTGCGTTACGTTATTCGGAACGCATCTCGTCTTATGGGTTTACCATGATGTCTCATAGTAAAACCTACAATACGCCGGGGCTTGCTTGCGCCTACGCGATTATACCTAGTCCAACCTTACGTGCCCGGTTTAAACGGGCTGCAAGAGGAGTCATCACAGAAATTAATTGCATGGGTTATGCTTCCTGTGTTGCCGCCTATACCTATGGTGAACCTTGGCGAAAAGAACTTATACAAACCCTCAGGGGAAACCGAAAACGTTTATCCGATTGCATTGCACCCTATGCGTCACTTATCCGCTTAACCCACATGGAGGCAACCTATCTCGCTTGGCTAGATGTGCGTTCCATGCAACTCGATAACCCGGCTGCCCACTTCGAATCCGCCGGGCTTGGCTTTTCGGATGGTCGTGATTTCGGCCTGCCAGGTTTTGTCCGCATGAACCTCGGCGCTCCGGCACCTGTGATCGATCAGGCTTTAAACCGGTTAGACCTAGCCCTCTCAAACCATCGTCTTTCATGAACCCTCGCCCCTATTCCCCAAGAGCAACGCTTATTTCAGCCCTAGTCGTGGGAGGTTTGATTGTTTGGACTTACTTTATGCCCGCACCAACCACGCCCCATGTTGCTCTGGAGGGTGAAACCATGGGCACCTATTATCGCATTAAACTTAAAGATGCCCACGCCTCCAAAAAAACCATTTCTGAATTACAATCCTTTATACAAGATGAACTAGAAACCTTTAATCGTCTTTTTTCGACCTACCTACCCGACGCTGTCATCAATGTCGTCAACCGTGCTCCGGCTCATCAGCCCATTCTTACCCAGAAAGACTCGCCCCGCTTTTATGCTATGTTTTCTTTGGCACACTATTTTTATACACAGACCGATGGTTTGTTTGACCCTTCGGTAAACCCTTTGGTAAGTCAATGGGGCTTTGGTCCTGATCAGATTAGCACCAACAACACCAATCTATCACATAGGGTTCTTGGCTTTGATCAATTTCATTGGGAAGAAGGAGCCCTCACTAAAGAACAAGATGGGTTGGCCCTCGACTTTAATGCCGTGGCAAAAGGCGTTATGGTCGATCGCTTGTTTGAAGCGTTGTACTCACGTGGGTATACCAATATCATGGTGGATATAGGTGGAGAATTGCGAGCCATGGGCTTGAATATGCAAGACGTTCCTTGGCGTATTGGGATATCTGAACCCCTTCCATTGGCGGATGGGGTCTATCAAGACAACATTGTTCAGGCGAATCCAGAAATCTCCATTGCCACCTCAGGAGACTATCAACAACGGCGTATCGGTAGCGACGGCTCCGTTCTTTCTCATATTATCGATCCTCGAACGGGTAAACCTGCGCACAGCCGCTTGACCAGTGTATCGGTCATCGCCACCAACTGTGCCACTGCGGATGCCTATGCTACGGCTTTATTTGTGATGGGGTTGGAAGAGGGCATAACCTGGGTGGAAAAACAGCCCCAAGTAGACGCTTTTTTTATCGCGGTTGATGAACAAGGAAAGCTCATTTCCCGCGCGTCTTCCGGGTTTCAAAAATGGCGTTTTAAACCCGAGCTATAGACCCTACCAAAATAAAGTGGCAACCAACAAGAAGCCACCAGCCATAAACAGACCAAAAGATGCCAATACATTAAGGATTTGAAGTATGCAAGGCTTTTGTATTTGGGTAACGACTTTTCCCGCACCCCAAGCATAGATTGCTTTCATGCCACCTACCGAGGCAATAATAATCAATACAAGGATCAAGACATCAGCACCATCCAAGGTTTTTACGTTTATAAATGCCGGCAACAAGCTTGCATAAAAAAGGAGTGCTTTTACATCAGCCATGGTAAGCAGGAATCCAGCGAGTATGCTCCCCCAAAGACTTTTTAGCGGTTTTGGGGACCTTTCTTTTTCTAATTGGATGTCTTTTTTCGGGGTTAAATAGAGTCGCACTCCAAGATACATAAGATACAAACCAGCCCCACACCGAATCAACCAGGTTAAAGATCCGAATTCGGAGGTAAGCTGGCTGACGCCCAAAAGGGCAATGGCAATCCAAACGAAATCTGCCAAGACAATGCCCAAAACAGCCGCCAGTCCATTTCGTGTTCCTCGTGCCGTAGCCAGGGACACCACAAGAGCAACACTTGCACTCGGTATTGCGGCAAGCAATGCCATCATGCCCCATAACATAACGATCTCCATGAGTCCCATACGTTCTACATGGTCAATACAAAAAAGTATTCAAGACAATTTACCTGGGTCTAAAGGAAAGCAACGGGTTACATCACAAGAAAGTTAACCGTTTTACTAAACATTCGCTCTTCAGAAGGTTATGTTATCCATCACTATAACTTTTTAAAAATAACCAAGGATTAGGATTTATGAACAGATGGTTTTCTTTACGTAGGGTGTTAATGCTCGCTTTTTGGGGTAGCACATTTGTGGCCTCTTCCTTTGCCACGGTACAACAAGCGGGAAGCGTGACGGGAGTAACCCAGCAGGTCGTGTCGAATGGAAGTACCCAATACCACTTTCATTTGAATGACGGAAGCACCTTGTTTATCACCCCTTATGCGGAAGATGTGATTCGGGTACAATGGCATTGGACGAACTTTTTCAATAAAGATGAAATTGCTATTCAAAAACCCCTAGATCAGTGGGCGATGGTCTTTAGCACCCTACGCGATGCGGGCGACCGTTATGTTGTCTCTACCCCCTCGCTAGATATTGAGGTGACCAAAGGCGTAAGTGTACAGGTGCATTTTAGGGATTTGGCGGGATATTATTTATTGCGGGACAAGGTAATTGAATATGACACTACCTACGAACCTTTACAGGATACCAGCTATGATAGCTTGCGATGGCTAGGGCGTTTCCCTCAAGGATTTAAAATGAAAAACACCAAAGAAGCCCCTCCCACAGAAGCCTATTTTGGTCTGGGGGAATATGCGGCAACATTGAATCGGCGTGGACAGACCATCCAAAATTGGAATTCTGATGCGTTCGGTTGGGACGAAGGTCAAAGTCCTTTGTATAAATCGTTTCCTTTTTATTATGGTGTGCAACCTGCCTCATTAGAACATCCGGCATTTGCGTATGGGGTCTTTTTTAATAATGCTTCTCGAACGGTATTTCGTATGGCGGACCAAGACAAAAGCGTACACTCTTTTGAAGCAGGAGATGCGCCTTTGGATTATTTCTTTTTTGGTGGAGGATTAGAACATAGCATGGCGGGTGTGCTGGAGCAGTACACCGTGTTAACCGGCCTCCCACCCTTACCCGCAAAATGGACGCTTGGTTACCATATGTCAAAATGGTCTTATAGTGATGCCGAAGTAAGAGAAGTCGTACAACGTTTCCGGGATAACCAAATACCGATTGACGGCATTTTTCTCGACTTAGATTATTTTGACCAAGATTTTGATAATCATTATTCCAATGACCTGCACCAACTCACCTTTAATACCCAGTTTCCAGACCCCGCCGGCCTGATGGATTATTGCGATGCCCGCAATGTAGAAGTGGTTGCCATGATTGAACCCTGGTTGGTTCCGGACGACCCTAAGTTTCCGTTCGCGAATACCAACGGCTTTTTTGTCAAAGACAATGCCGGAAATACCCAAATCACCTATGTTTGGTTTGGTCCAGGAGCGTGGATGGATTTCACCCATGGAGCCACTCGTACCTGGTGGACGGACTTGGTAAGTGCGTTCCTGGCAACCAATCGCATTGATGGCATTTGGAATGACCTAAATGAAACCGCCGATGACGGACAATTACGGTTGAATGCCCTCTACGAATTAGACGGGCAGTTTGGTAATTCAAATACCAACACCGCCCGCTGGCACCAAAATGTAAAGAACACGCATTGTATTTATGAAACGAAAACCAGTTATGATGCATTGTTAGATGCCTATCCCGACTCTCGCCCTTTTGTCCTTAGCCGAGGCGGATATCCGGGAATCCAGCGTTATGCGATGGCTTGGAGCGGGGACAACATTGCCAATTACGATCATTTGCGCCATAATATCCATGCTGGAGTAAGTGTGATGATTTCCGGACTGGCGCACTATGGACACGATATTGGAGGCTTTGCAACCAGCACGACCCCAGAACTTTTGGCACGCTGGCATGAATGGGGTATCTTCAATCCTTATTGTCGCAATCACTATGGTAAATATGACACCGCCAAAGAACCCTATTTGTACGACGATCCCTACAAACAAGCCATCATCGATTCAATCCGCTTACGCTACCAATTGTTACCCTATCTCTATGCCCTTGCCTATCAAACCTCCCTCAATGGAACCCCTTTAAATACCCCCACTGCCTTTCATTACATGAACGATGAAAACACGTATTTTTATAACGATAATGACTTTATGACAGGACCACAATTGCTGGTGGCACCAGTGGTAGAACAAGGTGCAAGCACTCGTGAAGTTTACTTGCCTAAGGGTACCCGCTGGTTCAACTGGTACGATGATACTGTTTATGCTGGTGGAACCTGGGTCACCGTACCTGCCCCTCTTGGCGCCCCTCCCCTCTTTGTGCCTTCCGGTGCGATCCTTCCGGTAGCTCCCGTTACCGAGCATGTCAACGAAGCCATTGATCAACTAACTTGGCATATCTGGACCGAATCTATGGCACCAGCTTCTTCCTTTGAATTTTATGAGGATGATGGGTATAGTCGCGCCTACCTAACCAATATGTTTGCCCTTACCACCGTTACCCATCAAGACTTGCATACCAACATTACTGTAACGTTTTCATCACCCCTTGGTGACTATACTCCCGCCCCCAGAACGAGAATCGTGCATCTCCACCACGTCAATCCAGGAAGCAATACAGTCGCCACCTTAAACGGAATCAACCTGACCGATTATTCAAGCAACCCGACAGCCTATGAAAACGCTTCTCAAGGTTGGATATACGATCCCTCAACCGATGCGATAGAACTTAAGTTTCCGCGAAGTAACGTCACACAACGGGTACAATTAGCAACGCCTAATCGCCAAACCATAACCCCGAACGGTCCCTTCTCTACCAGCTATTCCGAACTGTCCGTTGTTGGCACCTTTAACAGCTGGGATATAACAGCTTCTAATATGACCCTGGTGGCGGACTATACCTGGGAATCAGAGCTGGAAATTTATGGGGATAATAGTCCTCGTCTCAAGTTTGTTGCCAACCAAGATTGGTTAAGCAATTGGGGCGCCAATAACCAAAGCGATTTTAGTGTCGACCTTTTTGAACAAGGTTTGTTTGGAACCGCCTCACAAGATATTCTGTTTAGCCACGGATTACATGGTCGTTATCGGTTTACCCTTAACGAACAAACGGGACACTATATGATCCAACAAATCCCATTCCTGGATGCAGATCAAGATGGCATGGCGGATGCGTGGGAAACACTGGTCGGGCTTGACTCCAACGACAGCACCGATGCCTATGCAAACCCCGACGCCGATGGATTTAATAATCTAGACGAATTTAATCGCCAATCCGACCCCTTTAGCCCAGACGCCTTTTCTTCCAGTTACAGCCAAGTGAATGTAACTGGCACCTTTAATGGTTGGGACATTAACAATAATAACATGACCCTCGTGGGCGATGGCATTTGGCAAGCGGATTTATCCTTAACCAGCCCCGGGAATGAACGATTTAAATTTACCGCCAATAACGATTGGGCATTCAACTGGGGAGAGGTATTCCAGACCGATCGCACCCTAAATTTTACCGGTATTGCTGAATCCGGAAACGAAGATATTTACATCTATGACGCCCTAAGTGGAAATTATCGTTTTACCTTCAACGAAGTAACCCAACACTATTCGGTAACCGCGAGTTCACAATCCGATGTAGACGCCGATGGGATACCCGACGACTGGGAAACCATGAATCAGCTCAGCCCTTTCAACCAAACCGATGCGGCACTCGACCCAGATGAAGATGGGCTTAGCAATCTGGAAGAATATCAATTTGGGGGCGACCCCTTCCTTGCCGACAGTGATAACGATGGTATACATGATTGTGATGAAGCCATAGCCGGTACGGACTTGATGGATGCCAACTCTCAATTTGTATTACACATTGAACAGGATAACGCTACAGGAGAAATTTCTCTAAACTGGGCTGGCTTCGAACAACGCTATTATGATATTCTGATGGCGGAAAAGCTCTCTCCAACATCCGGGTGGATGCCCGTACCTGGGTATCAACATATACCCTATGATCAACCTAGCATGGAACACGTTATGATGCCAGGAAACGTAACCAACCAAACCCTTTTCTTCAAAATCAGGGTACACCATTCACCGTAAAACATTCAAGATGTAGCACTTTTTCGTCAAGAACATTGGACGCATTTGGTGCTTTCAGGGAGGAGCTTAAGCCGTTCCATAGGGATCTCACACCCACAGGAAATACAGCGACCAAAATCAGGGGACATCAATCGCTCTAGGGTTTGTTCTAATTTGTACTTTTTTTCTCGGGCACGGCTGAGCGCTGCTTGGCTGATGCCTTGATCGTTCAAACTTTCCATACGGGTAAGCCGCCCCAAAGCTTTGTCTGGAGCCACCGGGGCGGAGGCTTTTTCCAAACGATGTATGTCCATTTCCAGTTCTTCAAGTTGTTCCAGAATCGCGAGTCTAAAGGCCGTTTTTTCTTGTGCATTCATGATCTAGCTAAAGCAACCCATATTTCTGGAGGGAGCTGCTCTGGTCGTTCGTTGCCGGTAAACCCGCTTTCCAACAAGATGGTTTTCTGGGGGTTGGTTAGCAGTTTATGGATTTGTTTACGGCGTTGGGAAAAGGCGTGTCGACACAAACGCAACACGGGTTTAAGCTCGCCAGGTGGAACCAAGGGTCTTTTTTTGCGAACCAGATGAACAACAGCCGAATCTATTTTGGGCGGGGGATAAAAACATCCGGGCTTTAAATGACGTGCAACGGCAACGTCGTACATCAAACGGGGAATAATCGAAAGCAAGCCATAGGTTTTATTTCCAGGTTCCGCAACCAATCGTTGAACCACATCTTTCTGAAACATTAGCACCATTTCTTGAGGAGGGTTTTCCAAGGTAACCCAATCCATGAGTAATCGACTACCCACGGAATAGGGTAAATTGGACACAATAATATCAGGGGCCAGTTCCAACCAGTTACACGTTAAGGCATCACCATGGATCAGAGTAAGGTTGGATACGGAAGCAAAGGCCTGGGTTAAATAGGCATATAACCGATCATCTTTTTCTATCGCGGTAACCGATGCGCCCAATCCAATCAAGGCTTCGGTCAAGGTACCCAACCCCGGTCCTACTTCTAGCAAATGTTGATCCGAGTTTACCTCGGGCAGGGCTACAATAAGGTCTCGTAAGTTTCGATCGATTAAAAAATTTTGTCCCAGCACCCGGCTGGGTTTGAACGCCAAGGTATCAAGTAGCTCGCGAACGGCTTGAATACTGCACCGATTCATCAACGTTGCGCTTCTTTCCTACGTTGCCAACACAATTGGATGGCGGTTTCGATAGCTGCGACCATGCTGTTTGGTTTTGCGATGCCTTTTCCGGCAATGTCAAAAGCCGTTCCATGGTCAGGCGAAGTACGAACAAAAGGTAAGCCCAAGGTGATGTTTACCCCATCGTCAAAAGCATGCATTTTGAGGGGGGCGAGACCTTGATCATGGTACATGGCTACAACCCCGTCATATTCGCCGCGCAAAGCATAATAAAAGACCGTATCTGCGGATAGCGGACCTATCGCATCATATCCAGCTAAACGGGCTTTTGCTAAGGCGGGAATAATACAGGTCTGCTCCTCTGTTCCAATCGTCCCTCCGTCTCCCGCATGGGGGTTTAGCCCACATACGGCGATCCGTTGCCGGGGCACCCCCAACGCCAATAACCCCTGATGCATGTGTCGTATGGCTCGCAAGATGAGTTTTTCATCGATCGCTTCTGCGACCTGATGTATGGGAAGATGTCGGGTGACCAACACGACGCGCAATCCCTTCCCTGCTAACATCATGGCAACGTCTTCTGTGCCTGCTAACTCAGCCAACATTTCGGTGTGTCCAGGATAAGGCTCTCCCGCAAGCTCCCAAGATGCTTTACAGATGGGAGCAGTAACGATGCCTTCTACCTTGCCCTCTAAGGCTGCAGCTATAGCATCTTTAACAGCCTGTGCCGAAAACGCCCCCGCTTCTTTGCAAATAGGCGTCGGATATGCTGTAGGGGTTTCTCCGAAAACCGTAAACGCCACGTTGCGTTCGGTTGCATAATGTTGCATCGCTTTACGGGCTACTTCCGGACCGATACCATTGGGGTCCCCTAAGGTAATCGCTAGGCGTACAGGTTCTTGCTCCTGGTTCATGATGTAAAAATAAGAACAGGAAATTTTTCTCGCAAGTGGTTCATCCAACGGGTGAAAATTCGATCGGCTTCCTGGTCCTCAAGTTCTTTTCGCAAGGTTGCTTCGACCTCTTCAAAAGGCGTCTTCCCGGGAGGTTTAAGATCCTCTACCCATAACACATAAAAACGACCGGCAACTTCAACTACATCGCTAAGTTCTCCCTTGCCCAAACCTTGGATACTGTTTCGTAATTCACCAGGCAAATCTGATCGCTCAATCCAACCCATATCACCACCATCCTTGGCATGTGTTGCCACGGAATGTTTTTTTGCAAGAGCTGCGAAGGATTCACCAGCTAGAACTTGCGTACGAATACGGTACATTTTTTCCATGGTTTCTTGGCGGAGACCCTGATCTTGGGGGACGTTCATGCCCAGCATGCGCAAGCGTATTTGTTCCCCTTGTTCAAACTCATCTTGGCGTTCTCGATAAAGCGCCCGGACCGCCCCCGGAGCTACGGACACATTCTTAAACACCTCTTCGCGACGGATCTCTTGAAAGAGCAAGTCCTCTTTTAGCCTTCCCCGGAATTCAGAAAAGGTCATGCCTTCTTTACGCAAAGCATCTAAAAAAGCGGGTCGGTTTCCATCAAATTCATTTTGTATTTTCTCAAATATTTGGTCATCGATTAAACGGTCGGGTATGGGGATGTTACGGGATTTAAATTCCTGAAGCGCGAGTTCTTTTTCGATTAAAAAATTCAATGCTTGATCAAACAAGGTTTGTAACTGGGCTTCTTTTTCTTCTGTACTTCCAGGGAGTTGCATGAGCCGTTGTCGGTGAGGTGCCACCATCGCCAAAACCTCACTAAACATAATAATCTCGCCGTTCACGGATGCCGCATACCCATCTACCGCCACCGTTTCAGGCATCGCTGTTTCAGCCTGAACCCCAAGCGTTGTTCCCAACAAAAAAAAACCTATAAATCTATTTAACCACATCATAACCAATCTCGCCATCCACTAGCAATGCATCAGATAGGGCCATCAAGTCCAGTTGAATTTTCCATAAGCTTGCCAGATATTCTAGCCGCGTGGCTTCGATGGCAACCACATTATCTTGAGAGGATAACACAAATACTAAGGAACCCCTACCTTGTTCGTACAATTTTTGCTCTTGCGTTAACCGATTTTGGGCAGCCAATCCCTGTTTTTCCAGTGTATCAAGCAACTTCTGGGTTTGTTTAAATTGGGTTACCCCCGCAAACCAAGCAGCCTTTAGGTCACGAAGGGTTTGTTCTGTACGTAGAGCGGCCTGTTGGGCAAGCAAGCGGTTTTGTTTTTCTTGGGCTAAGGCGGTATCATTGCCCCAGGGAATAACCACTTCCAACCCGATTCCTGCTTCTGGTTGATCAAACTCAGAAGCGCCATCAAGATCCTCTCCTCCACTCCCCAAAGCCCCCTGCAGTACCAGGTTCAACTCCGGAAGGGTTGCATTCGAATATGCCACAGACAAAGCATCAAATTGGTTTTGTAAGGCGCGCAACGCGGCAATTGACCGAAGCTCATCCCAAACCGGTTCAGCCGGCAAGGTAAAAGTGTTAGGCAACTTGCTTGTTGATTCAGTAACGGTAAGGGTGTTGGTATTTAATTGCACCTGTATCTGTTGCCACACCGTTTTTGACGCCATGTTCAATTGCTCCCAAAGCTGTTCTACGGAGCGCAAACTTTCTTCAGCTCGGAACACTTCTACTTCGTCTACCAAGTTTACATCCGCTTGTTCGCTTAAGTAAGCTAAGGTTTCTTGTGCCAGCACCTGTCGTTTTTTGGCGACTTTTTCAAGGGCACTATTGAGAACCCCATCGATATACAAACGAGCTTGGTTGGACAAATACGTTTCACGTGTTTCCTCTGCCTGTAGGCGACTTTGGGCTAGCACCCATTCCTGTTGCAACGCGGAGATACGATCTTGTTTACCCCGCCAATTTTTTAACAACGGCTGCACATAAGAAAGATAAACCTGTTGCTGATAAAACAAGGGTAAGGAGGAAACGAATCCGCCCGCTTCCTCGTCCATAGCTTGCCCAGGAAAAGCCACCATAGCGGCATCTTCTTCAGAACGCTCAAAGCGGTACCCTGTAGAAAGCACTCCACCCGAATCCCAAATCGGGCGACGCACCCCCAAGGAAGCAGAAACCCGTTCTACCGAATCCGGGGCAAAAAGTGAATTGCTAAGCGGCTCACTATACCCATACTCTGCCCCCATGCTCCAAAAGGTATCTTCTGCACCGCGAATGCCCTCCAGTAAGCTTTGCTGAATATTCACGTCCAAGGTTTCCGCTTTTAACAACGGATGATCTTCCAGCAAACGTTCCAGATATCCCTTTAAGCTTAACGCCCTTACCTGAAAGGTCAAACCTAACAAAATCGCGATGTATACCAATCTCATGCCTGTATACATACGTAAAAAAACCAATCGGGCAATGTAAAAGAAAAAAAAGCCATTCAGAGGCTTGACAGGTCAGAAATTTTTCCATGTAGAAACCATCCCCTAGATTATAGGGCGATTAGCTCAGTTGGCTAGAGCACCTGGTTTACACCCAGGGGGTCACAGGTTCGAGTCCTGTATCGCCCACCAATTTTTCTCTCCCTCCCTTTTATCGGGCAAACCACAGAGATACGCCATGTATTGCGTATCTACTGGCACCCCATTCTTGCTTGCCTTTCGCGCGAGAAGTGCCATTAATTCCGAAACTAGAATCATGATGTTAATTTAAAATGGCAAATCTCCAAAGAATCATTCGTAGCCTCCATAGAGACATTGGTTTTCTTACCATTGGGTTAACCATCGTCATGTCCATGAGCGGGATTGTATTAATTTACCGGGATACAGATATTTTTAAGTACCGCAAATCATATGAAGTTCAAGTCGAACCATTTCTAACCCCTCGCGAGCTAGCCGATCAATTAGACTTCAGGAGGTTGGATGTCCTCGAAAACAACGAGTCCTCTATTGTTTTCGAAGATGGGGTCTACGATAAAAAAACGGGATTAGCCCAATATCATCTCGTGGAATATCCTGTCCTATTAGAGAAGCTTAATTTTGTCCATAGGGCCATTAGTAGAGAAAAAATGCATTGGGTCCTAACCATCTATGGTGTCATGCTCCTATTTCTTGCACTGTCGGCGCCATTTATGTACAAACCCAAATCAAAATACTTTAAACGCGGAATCTACCTCACCACTGTAGGAATCGTCTTAACCGTTGTTCTTGTAATCACGTGGCACTAAGAAAGCATCTCTCTAATCAAGTTACAAATAAATATAATGGGATATATCCTTACAATATTTTTATTATTATCAAATATCTGTTTAGTACAAGACAGCCTTGAAGAGTTAAGAAGTGAATTTATGACCAGAGTTAAACAGGCCATCAATTCTAAGTCGCTTGATGAATTTAAAGCCCTTTCCTATTCGGCAGAATCCGTAACAAATAAAAATGATCTTTGGGCATTTAATGCCATTATATCATCTACTGGCACGATCGAGTATACTTATGCTGATATTCCTGAAAATAAGAGCTTTGTACACATTAGAAATGGTTTTCGATATAGTCCTAGTCTCACTCCTATTGGATATATGAAAATCACCTATTCAAATAAAAAACATGGTAATGAAACCCTAACCTTTGCCTATGGATTAAAACAAAATCGTATATTCTTCACCACAACAGTAAAAGAAAAATTAGATTGGAACGGTCCCCCCGATGATAAGCAGTTTCTAATTTCGATTTCACCAGCCTCGGATTCTGAAGAAGAAAAACAATACAGAATTGATTATGTCTACAATGCAAGCGGAGTTGATATAAATGGAGTATCTTATGGTAGGAAAACGCTTTTTGGGCAATACATTAAATCAGTTAAAGTAACAAACTTGGCGAACAAAGAAGCATTAAGTCTCAGAATAGATGAATACAGAAAAAACCCTGTTAAATACGAGAAATATCGAACCATTACTGAAATCAAAGGTAAGGATGCTGTATCTCCTATTATATATGAAAGAAAGATGTTGGAAAAGGACTAGCGAGTTGCGGAAATTTTCCGTAGATTAATGATCATTAAGTTCATGTACAACTTGCTTTTACGCACGCACTAGTTTAATTTAATAAATTATGAAACGTAACCATACAATCCCCATGCTCAACAAGTTATTGTTTGTCATTTGCTTATGCTCGATCATCTTTGGGGTGGCTTCCTCCATTTTTGTATTGTGGGGTATAATAGAAAACAAGGAATTAGCCACAAAGTTAATTTTAAGCAGCATCGTATTTTTTCTTGGAGCCGTGGGTGGATCCGCAGCCATTCGATGCTTCAAAAATAATCAGTAAAAGTGAACGCTAGAAAATTTTAGCCATTCAAAACCAAGAATAGGTTAAGGGTTTATCTGCAAGTCCTAGGCTATCTTGCTTCCTAGAGTCTATAACCTACCTCGACGACGGTTCATTCTTCCTGCATGATATGTTGCGCCTCAGCTTAGTTCTAGGGCCACAGGTTCGGCGTCTTTCCAGAGTTCTTCTAAGGCATAGGTTTCTCGTAGGGGTTCGGTCATCATGTGTACGATCACATCAAAGGTATCTACCACTACCCAACCACTTTTTGCATTTCCTGATAT